>JAPYZA010000690.1:6019-32157 GCA_030522685.1 Eupelmus azureus | reverse complement strand
AAGACTCGTGTCTAATATTTTGGGCCAAAGAATCAATATGTAACATTTTATCGAATTTCGTGATCCAAGGTTGTGTATTCTTCTTGTTAGTATTATTTATATTTTGATCCATGTCAAATCTATTTTTTTCACGTAAAGATGGGCACACAATATTTCAGGATCCATAAATTTCTTTTTATATAGTCATTATTAAATTATGAAAAGTAGATTATTTTATAAATATAAACACCGAGATTATCTTTAAATTAAATAAACATTAGAGAACCTATAATCTAGTTGGTTTTGTACTATCGAACCTATCGTGATTTCTGCAGAAATCCTCGTCCAAAAGTCCCAGCAAGAAAGCCGCAACACGCCTAGTAAATTTTTCAATCGCCCCTCTCGGCGCGCGGCTCCTTCAGCTCCGAAGGGAAAAAAAATCGAGGCGATAAAGAATGAAGCGGCCGTCAAGCGGGCTCGCATTCACTTTGAGCCTTCGTTTCGACGTCTCGTCGACGCGAAAGATTTCTCGGGCGCACGCTCGGCCCATACGTCATCGGCGATTCCAAGGAATCGAGCAGTCGCCGTCTTACTCCCCCCTCAGGCGCAGAGAGACATCAGATCGATCAGTACGCGAGGCGGTAAGGGGGTGGAAGAGGGGGGAGAGAAAGCGCTCTTATTAAAAAATGACCGCTCGTACATAAAGGAGAGGAAGGAGGCCGTCTTTCCTTCGGTCGTTATCGGGCGCCGAGAAGTAAGAGAGGGATAGACGGAATTTGGAGCGCGCTAAAGAGAGATCAAAAGAGTTTTCGCCGGGAGAGCTGGAGAGAATGCTTTTCGGCCGGGGGGTTTCGTGCTTCTGACAGTTGGCTCTCTTTTCTGTTTCTCTCTGTATTTTTAGAGGGGAGAGGGAGACGTTCTTAGGGCTTGGGATAAATATTTTTAATGATATCAGAACTGCATTAAAAGTTGGGAAATTGCTATTTGAGTGTTAACTTTTTCAACTATAAATATTTTTAATAACTCTCTAGTAATTAATTTTTCAACGAATCGCGAATTAACAAATAATTAAATAAGTCGCGTAATCTTCTACGAGTCATAGCAGATACAATGCCGTAAATAACTGCCGCTTCGATTACAGAAAATGCATTAATAATCTCATAGATTAAAAGCCAATCCTTCATCGTAATCAGTCCTGATTAATCGCTTTCAAAAATAGATCGCCGCAACAAGTCATCCTCCGTTCGACGTTAAACTCGATCCCCTCCGTACATACTTTATGACGTCATTCCCGTCCTCCCTCGCCTTCGACTGGCTCTCACCCTGCCCTGTCAATGCTATTTCAACCGGAATCCTGCAGCTCTCTCGACACCATAAAATAACCACTCTCGCCTCTGCTTTCCTACCCTCCTTTTTACCGCTCTCAAGCTTTCATCATTTCAACTAGATCCGTCTATTAATATTTTTCGCCCTTCCACCCCTCCTCCGTCAAACACCACAAAACTCGGCGTTCTCGGCTCGTAACGAGCCTCCGACTGGATAGCGCCTGTCGCGCGTCTAGCTGCCGCGAATGTAGGAATGTAAGCGTCGTCCGTATGACCATGACCTAGGAGCGCGTGCGCGCGAACGGAAAGCTGCGTTGCCATGGCTACGGGGAACCCATGGAGAGAGTCTATATAGAAACGCTCCCGAGACGCTTTGGCTCTCGCTATTCTGCGCGGGGGAAGCATCGATCTTTGACCCGCGGGCGATGCCTGGATAGAGCCCGACTTTTACTACTGCAGCGGCGAGAATGGTTTTAGTTTGCCTGGCAAGCGGCTTTGTTTTGGTTATCTGAGTATAGTGAGTGGTTTTTTTTGTCGAGATTTGCTTTTGCAGGTTTATTAGGTATTTGATCGGTTAGAGTATGATGGATATGTCGAAAGTATGATGGTTTATATAAATTTTGATATGTTTTTATGAATTGGCAAAACAACCGTGTTGACCGATATGTTTTATCACACTTTCAAGGAAATAACAATTTTGAAGTCTAGTTGAAAACAATGTGAAATAACTACAAAATTTTCGTAAACTTCTTTTCACAACTTTATTCAAAAGTATTCCCTTGTGATCTATAGTTTGAATCGTTCCTATGCTGCTTCCTCTCAAGTATTTTCATTCTCTAAAGTCGCTACTTTCATCAAAATAAATAAAAAAATAATTTCTGCTTTTCTAAAATACTAATTATACACCAAATATACAAAATGTCATTACAGAACCTTTAAAATTCATTTTAGATTAAAAAAATACAAGGACGCACGACCTCTAGCGAGAAAAAAGACGTTGATTTCGTACGAGCCCATAAAGAATTCCCCGCGGAGACGCGTGTAAAACAAGCATTACTGCGAAAAAATTCTCGCTGCGCGTCAAAGCCTGTGAAACGTATCGAGCTCGCGCGTTGTACACACAGAGGAGCCAAGGAAGCCGGGAAATCGACTCTTGGCGAGAATCAAATAAACGCGGCCGGCTGCTATCTAAAGAGCTTGAAAAGCGGAGAAAAAACAAGAGTCACCCGAGCGATTGTTTATTTTTCGCACGGAGATCTCTAGCTGGCCGTCAGCTTTTCGACGTCGAAAAGAAGTGAGTGAGAGAAAGAGAAAGAATGAGAAAGAGAGAGAGAACTTGACTGCACGCAGAGGAGAGCTTGCGTGTGACGGTGAGGTACAGGGAAGGAGATTTTGAATTTTTCTGGAACTTTGTAAAACTTAAAGTTGACTCGGATCTTCATTTTTGCTAAAACGATGATTAAATTATAGACAGAAATTCAAATTTTTCTAGTTAAATCATATAGATGATTAAATTATTTTTCTTTTATTAATTAAATATTTTTTAGTTTCCATCATAGCTTTAACAAATACAATAAAAAGAATTAGAGATTTTAAAATTACTTGAAATGAAAATAAATAGACCAATAGTATACTAAGGCACTTCACAAATGTGTACGTTACATATATGTACCCACCCATATTTGAGCTCTCTTGCTTCGACGTCGAAACTCTCACTTCTCCAGCACTAATGTACAGAAATATCAATTGATGTCAAAGAGTGTTAACTTCACAAGCAGCTGATATCGTATATACAAATACCTAGGCAACTTTTAAAAATAAGATACTCATAAAGTAAAAGTTACATAAAATATTTATATTTGTTCAAAATTTAAGTAATTACATTAATACCTTGTCTCCTCTTTAACAAAGTAAAAATTGAAGTATAATTTTACTTAAAGAGCTTATATTGTGACATTGTTGTTCATAAAATTTAAAATATAATATAAATGTACAAATCTCGCACTAGTATCAAAAACTACTATTTGTTTTGTGTGCTCATGAAGTAGAGATTTTATAACTTCTCCAGATAGATCTTTCAAAAATACTAGATAGTCAGAAAACTGCTTAGTTGTAGAATTGTCCAAACACATAACTTGGAAGTCTCCTTATATTTATATGACATGTAATATTGCCAATACATATGACGTAAAACTTCCCATAAGACATAAACCTGCTCATAAATATGACATGGAATTGCAACTCTATTTTAGGTCCGTTTTATACGTATTAAAAAATGAGAAAATTGTGCATTTGTTACAAAAAAAAAATTAAATATCTGCAAAATAAAAATGTTTTAAATTCTACCCGTTAGATAAATGAAGTAGCTTAATGTGGTGAAATCACAAAGAGAAAACCACGAAGTTAAATACAAAAGCTACGGAGATCTTCGCGTGAGATGAGACTTATTCTCGGGAGCTTTGTTAAACTGGTTCCTCGTAAAATTTACAATCGTTGACCTTAACTTCTTTTTCGAATATTTTCTCGAGTTTTCGCTTCTTTTCTTTTCTATTTTTTTAGTAATAAATTCTTATTGAAAAACTCAAGATTTTAATACGTTTTCATCTTCATCGATTTAATTAAATTTTATAAGTATAATTAAATCAGTGAGTATTTTTCACAAAATGTTGATTTTTCACTTTTTTAATTTAGAAAGAATGAATAATCATACTTATACATAAGTTATTGCAGTATAATGTGAATTTTTTGAAATTATTAATAATATTTTAAAGCATATTCTGAAGAGTGAGTTTTATATTCCACAAAAGTTTAAAATGTATATTAAAATTGCTGAGTTGAAATAACAAAGGAAAATTCAAAATAGCCAGCTACAAAATTTCGAAAGATCAGAACAAAATACAAAACAAAAGACTCAAAGGCCCTTCAAACCCAAACTCAAGTATGCATTAAAAATTAATAATTTTCAAATTTTAATTTTTTTTTATTTAAAAAATTCTTTACCATCACTTTTAAAAACGTTGTTATGCTTATTCCTTTATATTAACCTCATTCTCCTCTGTTTAAATCCACTTATTCTGTTCTTTAACAAATTCGTAAATAAAATTATAATTCTTATTAATTCACAAAACGAGCGAAAGAAAAAAAAAGTTGGAATAAGCCACTTTGCCAGCGTCACCTCGGCAAAGCACATAGCAGCTCTTTCGCACTTCACGAGCTATTTCGGTTGACGCGTCGCGTGCCGCGCGTACACGGCTCTGAAAAACTGTCCCCGTCCAGTCGAAACCACGACCAGAAATAATATTCCCAGCGCGCGAGTTCTCAACTCTCTCCCTCTCTCTTTCTCTCGCTCTCTTTTCAGTCATCTATCGTTCCTCGTGTAAACTTATCTCTGACTACCGCGCGTGTCGCGCTCGATTCTCTTTTCGCAGGGGATAAAAATGTTTTAATATTCAGGAGCGCAAGGTCTTGTTTGGATAATATAAAAGAGCGTTTAAAGGTGTGGGGATGATGATTGGAGGTGATGGGTATCGTCTAGGGAGGGAAAGGTGCGTGTAGAATTTTTTGAGGAGCTTTTGAAAAATGGAAAGTTTTGAGAGGCGCGGTTCACTTTCGCGTGGGTGCGTTCCCTTTAGCGGGTTAATTATGGACCGCGCGACTATTTTTGCCTTTGATCGGTTGCGTTGACCAAGGTTAAGTAAATAAAAAGAAATACATGCATTTGGTTGCTTGCAAACGTTGCCAAAGTATTGAATGAAATTTAAAGATTTTTAAATATTGTCATTAATATTTTCTGTATTTTTAATTGGATGCAACTTATTTTTAAATCTAGTATGATGTTTCCAAATACACGTACAATCTGATATTGATATTAATTATGGAAAATAAGATTTTCTCTGTAGTTTAATGCAAATATCTTTTTTAATTCGTGTTTTAATTAAAATTTGATACCAAACATCTTTACCAACTTAAAGATCTCGATAACAGTTTCAATAACAATAACTACGCTATTTTCCAATATTAGACTAGAATCTAACGATATAATGTCACTATATCATAATTCGACCTTCCCCACATAAAAAAAACTAATTTTCGTAACAATTACCCAACCGCATAACGAGTTTCACAATTAGAGGACGGCTATTCAAAGCATAACACTTTTTTAAAATTTCCTCTTTCATAATTAAATGTACTCTACATATTCATCAATATACATATGCGGCGAAAAAGGAAGTCGGCAAAAATCTCATGCATTTTTATAAAACTATTACGTCTCCTAAAATGAAGTAAATATAGTCCCTCTTTCTTCCTCTCATTCGCTTCACTTCCCCGCCATCCTCATTTTTTATTCCTTTATCGCGCACGCAACGGCCATATACCTCGGTCGTATATACGTAAACGTATACGCGCCGAGAGCGACGCTCTTTTTCTCGGCCTTTTCCTTCGCGGTGCGATAGTACGACGTCGTTTTATTACTCGCTCGTAATCGACTTTTGTTTATTTTTTCATTATTATTCAAAAGCTGTAAAAAATTTTATTCGGATGCGACGAAAAATGCAAGCGTTTAGGATTTTAAAGAAAAGTGTCACGAAAAAGTGTTGGTTTTTATTTTTTTAATATAATGCGTAGTAAACTTGTAATGTCATTTTTTACGTTTGAAGGTCTGCAATTTAATATTTCAACGTTTTTATTATAAGTTTCGAAAATTTAATTTGAATGAAGAGTTTAGAAAAAATTGACAGTAAAAAATAATGACTTTTTCTAACTTTCTGTTCTTTGGAAAAATGATGCACATAAATGATGCACATAAATGAGATATCATGAAAACGTTTAACTTTTGTAGATGTTAAAAAATTTTTTTTCCTTTTAAATCTAACGTAATGAAGAGAAATTAACATTGCCACTTCTATAATTGATAAAGTCTAAAAAAGTTAATTCAATTATCTCTGGAAAGGAGGTCAAAGCTAATCAAATAACGCAGGACGATAATGGTTTTAAATGAAGTGAAATTCGACGAGAATACCTTTTTATATTAGTCAAATGCAATATTCATGCTCCATTTGATAAAGACTAAGAAAAACGGTAATCAAATAAAGAGAAATTTCCACGCAGATTCTCAAGTTCAAATAAAGATCCCACCTCATCCGAAATCAAATCAATCACTTTGTAATGGATACGACTGCAATTTCACACCCACGTTACCTTCCCAAAAACAATCAAACATTTGGCACCAACCACCCACCAAACAAAACTTCCGCAATGAAAAATTCCAGTTCCAGAATTCCCCGCCAATCAAAACCACCCACAATTAACCCAGAAACCCCACTCCCCCACAAGTATCCAGCTCACACCACAATCTCAACCTCCAACTCCAAAAAAGCCCCAGCAAACCACACCGTCAAATTAATCATCCCAAAGCAACGCGACAGGCGCGACGCTAATTGACAAAATTTCACAGTCAGACCCAGCCGCGCGCTCGCTGCGCACCTGGCATACATATCGACTGTCGGCCCCCCATGCCAGCCTCCGCACGCACGCGTACACGTGATACAGCTCAGCGCGGCCTAGCTTACACACAGAGGGAGATCGGCGGGCCGCTTACACGCGGCTAATACGCGCCTAATCTCCGGCGTGCGCCGTCCGAGCCGTGTCCGCGGCGATCCGACGCTCAGTGTTTGCTCGCTTGCGGAGCTGGAAAGCCGAGAGAGCGTCACGCGTGTGTGTTTGTGAGTGGCTGTTTTTCTAGCGCGAGCGACTGAATTTTCGCGGCGGGATAGCTGTTATAGCTGACGTTTTACGGCCGGGTGATAATGGCGAGTTTAGTGCTGGTACGAGGCTTGAGAAATTCGATGCTGGGAGGGTGATGGTTTTGTTGGTGCGGTTTTGTGGGTGAGGTGAGCGCTGATGTTGGGCTTTCAGTTTGTTTATTTATAGAAAGGAGTGAGGTGGTTTTTCGTTTTGGTGCGACGGCGTTGTAGTGTGTCGCTGTTGGATCGGTAAAAGATTTTTTAAAAGCGAGCTGGCTAATTGTCGCAGGAGCGTTTGGTTACGTGCTGCAGCAGAAAGGCAAGTCTACATTAATAATGCGATTTGATTAGATTTTGATTAATTATACAATAATTTTAATTATTAATAAAGTGCCTGATTTTATTGTTTCGCATAATTATTAATGATTGCTCATTAAAATTATATTTATTCCCTGTTAGAATGGGGTTACACCAACGTAATTAAAATAGATATTCCAACAACTCATTAGGAAATTCAATCATTCAGTCGTATTTCGCGCGTCGTTCTTGTTTCTAAAATACCACGACTAATAGCACTGAATTTATTTCAGATTCAAAACTGATGTCAACAAGCTATAAGTACTTCATAAAATAATATCTTTCATTTCGTTCATTAATTAAAATTTTCATGAAAATCAGTCACAGCATTTCTATAAATTAAAATCACTTTATAATAATAAATTAATTTTATTAATCAATAGTTAGTGTTACTTTTTCAAATAGTAATCATTAGAAAATATAAAATATGCTATCATATTACATACTAAATTCATTTTATTAAAAACTATTTAATCGTACAAATTTTTTAAAAACAATCCATTAAACTTTCGCAGAAACAAATTTTTTTCTATTTCCACGAAATAGTGGAATTAAAACGGCACTCGTCACATCACGACTCTAACAATTGCAATCTGCTTTGACAAACGAGCGCAGCCTGACGTACATAAAAGATATTGAGGAAGCTGCAAATGTTGAAACTAGAGCGCTAATTTGAAAAAAGGTTTCACCTCGGCAATCGGATGAAAAAAAGAAAAAATTTGCGAGCACCAAGCTAAAATGCTGAAATTTATTTACGCTTGCGCAGAGCCGGATATGAGTTGATTGGACGGCCGTATAGAGCAGGTGTCGAGCGACCGGGTTTGCGATGTTTACTTTTCCGCGCGAAATGTGCCGACACCGCGAAAATAGAAAATCTGTACAATTATTCGAGGATAAAGTTAAGCGATCTATCTTTGGTAGAGTCAATTTTTGGTAAAAAAGAATAATTTATTTTCTTTTTTTGAAATTACTGTTTATTTATTTTGGTTGAAAGATCTATCTTTATATGGCATTTGTTTACAGACTTATTGGCGAATTTATCCGATCCGAAATATATTATTGCTATCGCACATTTACATTTATATAGAATAATAGATTTCTGCATGATTAATTAAATTTTTACAAAACAGTAAACATAGATAGAATAAAGTTCATTTATTATATCTAAAAAGAATGTATTTAAATATATATTGTACAGTCAATAAATCTCATACATGCTGCGTTGCAATAATTCACGCTTTATTCCAAATTAAGCGTGGCAGTAAAAATACTTTAACATAAGTATATAGGAATTCATCGATCTACAGCGACATTACGATACAGTAAAAGTACACGGCAATATCATTACAATACTGCAAACGTAGAGCATTGTAACGAAAGCAATAAATTTCTCGATGCTTTATATAGTGTAAATTCTCCTAAAATTTAGCTCTCGACTTTTAACTTTTTCGCATTTGCGTTTTTCTCGACTGAGCTCGTGAAAATTTATTTTATCCGCTCGCGCGTTGACATTCTTGGCTGGGCCAACTTCTGCCAATATTTTTACCGAGAGTTTGCCCCCGCCTCCCCTCTACTTTTTTGCTCTCTCTCTCTTGCTTACTCCTTCTACTATTTACAAAGTTGTCGAGAAGCCCGCAATTTTTTGCCTTCTTTTGGCGCTGCGAAAATGCGATAGGAATTTTAATTCTCGGCGAGCGTGAGTTTATGGGTAGGGGCGATGGTGAGTGGAGGTTGGGATAGTTATATATTTCTTGAAGAAAACAAGAGGCAGGTAAACTCACAGTATCGTTTTTTTCTTTATTTTTCAGCTGCACGGAAAATGATAATGACGCTGCGGACGACTTATTGGCTGCCTTCTTCTTTAGCACTGATTGTGAGTAATTGTCATATTTTGTTATAAGAAAAGAGTAGTATAAGGAAGATGAATTTTTGTTGAAATTATTTTGATTCTGGTTATTTAAACAGATATTAATTTGTAAAGGTGGTATTGTGTATACAAGTATATTGTTTTATGTATTACACTTCGACTTAATCATATATGATTAAATAGTATATTATCAAAATTATATCTTTACATATTTGATGAAAATTGTATGTAATTTTTTCTGTATTAAACAAGAAAAATCTCATAGAAAATCGAGCATATTTTGGGCAAAATTCCTAGTCAAAATATGTTAAAATGACATTTATCTAGAAATTCTGTTCAAAGTATTTCCAGAATTTCTAGATAAGTGTAATTTTAACATGCGTTGACCAGAAATTTTGCCCAGAATATGCTTCATTTTCTACCAGGGTTCAAATAACAAACTTTATTTACTTAATAGTGACGGAAAATTTTCGATAAATTTACGTAAATCTATAAAAATACGTGAATACTTCATTAAATTTATCGCATTATTAGTATGCGTGAATTTGAATAGCGTATACCAATTTGTACTTTAATTTAATTACGTAAAAGAAAACGTATACTGATAAGATTTTCTTACTTCTAATTCAATTGAAAAAAAAAAAATATGTTTCTTGTATATTTATTTCAGTTAAAACTTACATAACTTTTTATGATTTTTGAAATACGAAATATTTTTAGCAGTATACTTCTAGAAATTTAATGGGAAAAATTACTACAGCAACTGAAAAAAATTACTTTAAGAAATTTGTAATCTAAGTAATATGGTTGCCTTTTTGATGAAATTTACTAGCATACAAATTTTGGAGTTTGAAATAAAAAATGATAATCTCTTCAATAAGGTGAAGTAGAATTTTTATTTGAATTTGTAGATTTTACGACTTCGATTCGATAGAAGTGGTATATGTAGGTTTGGCATAGTAAAAATTATTAAACCTAATTTTTTCGAAACTTTAATAAGTAGCAGTTGTTACTATCCCATCTATATAATTGATGGCAATAATTACATCTAGTAGATCATCTTTTGAGTTACGCGCCAATCTGGTAATTTTTTCTAACTTTTATCCCTCAATACAGATAATTATTTTGTCGTTCATTATTATGATAATAATATAAACCACTAATGTTTTGATTTAATTGTCATAACCTACCTTTTGTCGTTCATTATCATGGCAATAATATAAGCTACTGGATGTTTTGATTCAATTGTTACAATTAAGAAACAATGTATTGCGAGGCTCTCTTTAAAACAAATATCTTTTAATTATACAAACATCATTTACAATGATTTTGGTAAACAACCAAAAACATTGTTAATTAATTCTGAAACACAAACCGCGCTGAACCACAACATATTCAAATTTCCTTACCAAACCTCTCCCAAACACAACCTTACTAAAAGTGATCAGCAAAACAAGACACTCCCAGCATTAAACAATCATTCACGCAATTCGCAAGCGCGCAAAAGAACAAGCGCGCTTGCAACACTGGCCAGAAAAAGCTCAGCCCATTTCACGGGCCGTAAAACCGGAAGCAGAGCGAGTGGGCTGCTTTAAAAGTCCAAAAAAATTACCGACCCACTCGACAGACATCGCGCAACGAGAAGGGCGCAAAAAATTGCGGCGCTCACTTTGCTCGAGTGCTCTGCTCTCTGTATATATACATGCACGCGCGCGCGAGTACGCATAAACTCGCATCTGCCTCATTCGCGTTTCCGGCTGTGCACCTCCGGCTGGCTTTTCATTTTTCTGGGATGCATTTTTACGTGTACGTGTACAGTGGCCCCGGTGCGCTTTGTTAAATCCGCGCGGCCGGCTTTACGCTGAGCAGCGATCTTCATCGCTCTGTGCGCGCCGAATTGCAAATTTATGATGTACCGCGAGCGCGGCCTGCAGCAGAGAGTTGGAGGGATGTGCACTGCAGGTGCGATTTTTTTTTAAGGGGTGAGATTTTGTTGTTGTATAGTTGGGTAGCGAGTTGTTACGTTAAAAAAAATAATTTTTCGGTGTTTTACTGCTGAGTAATAAATTAATTGGAAAATTGGCTTTGGCTGTTAGTTTTTTTATCTATAGATTTAATTGAATTAATTTTTAAACAAATTTGAAGCCACGAAGTTGAAGCTTTTCGTACAAATTCAAGTTTTAAAAATTGCTTTCATTTATTCTATATAAATGGACTGTTAAAAGTACATGCAAATATAAATTTTTAATTTCTCAAAAATATTTTTAGTCACTATCGCAGTTTTCTATTACTTTAATTATGATTAAATTTTTATAAAAATATAAAAATCTTAATCATTCATAATTTTTAGTACACTATTCAGTTATAAAATGTGAATAATCTATTATATCTACCATGCAAATGTCTAGTGTTTTGCATAAGTCAAACTGCTAGTTATTATTCATGATTTGTAAATAAAATCACCTGTAGCTATTTGATTGATTAGTTCATTAAATACCTTGCGTTTATAATACATAAAAATTATAGCACATAATTTTCTCCGTAAAAACAAATCAATATACCCGATTACTCCAAGAATATAATAAAACATGAAAATAAAAAAGCCCATAATTTCACCAGAACCAACGACACTAAAATCATTAGTAAATTCTCGCAAAGCGCATCCTCGCCTTAAAAATCCCGAAATCAGCGTAACCTCGCATATTTCTCGCTAAAGTAGAATGCGATTTTTCATTCTTTATCCCTCGGCTCTCGCAGCGAAACGAGACTGCGCGCAATGCCGAGCATGTGTAACACATGAAATCCTATTCTTTTCGAACTCTGGCATGTATATAGCGCGCAGAGAGCGGTAGCTTCGTTAAGCGACGATCGATTCGCACGGATAATCTGATTTGCCAAATCCCGCGGGCCGGCCACGAAAATTGACGGCGAGTCCGCTAATTTCGCTCGCTCCTCGTGAGATAGAGCCGAAAGTAAATTCGCCTAACGAACGCGATGCGAGGCAACTTCGACGTTAATTTTGAGTGCTGCGAGAGACAGGGATGAAAAGAGAAAGAGGTAGGAGCGGGGGATGATGGGATAGGACAATTTCGTAGGGATGGTGTAATTGTGCGTACGTGACGATTTTGCGCGTGCTGATGAAAAATTTTGAGCACGGCTGGCTGACTGGAATTGGTAATGCGAGCGTATCGGAAAAAACGTGAGGGGAGGGGCTGTGGATTAAAATATATCGGTGTGCTTTTAATAAGTTTAATTAAAAAGTTTTGGGAATTAGTAATTTTCAGTGATCATTACTTTTTATGCTGGGATATTTAACCCTTATAAAAACGTTTCTGAATTGAGAAGTTTGAAAATGATAATAAACTGTGGAGAACCAGGTGAAACAAAATGTTAATTGGACTCGACAGCCACTTGAGTATTACACTAATTCTTTTAATTCATACATAATTCCAATACGATTAAAAAGTACTTCCAAACATTTTTATTCGGTCTTTAAGCCCTTTCCTTTCTACAATATAAAAATAACTTTCCACAATTACTCGCATAAAGCAAATCTCAACCCACAATTACAGCATCATTCAGGCACCCTACCTCTTCCTCACCCTCCACCCAAAAATTCCTCCGGCATTAAACAGCCATTGACAAAATGCTACAACAAAGTTCCGGCACAAAAACGAACATCTCACAATGAACCTACTGATTGAATCCGAAAATCTCCGAATCGAGAGGATAAAAAATCCCGCGCTCTATTAATAGCCAAGCGGGTCTATATTGTCAGAGCGCTGCTTTGGCGCCAGGAGGCCGCAGCGAGCAATTAATCAGTGAAACGCAAGCGGCCGGCTGCTCTCGTCGTTCGTCTTCCGTCAAGCTGGCGCGCTCGGCGCTTGATTACATGTGTATCGCGGCCGAGCAGCGCACCAGGGTTCACACAGAGGCGGTTACAGCGGCGACTGCAGCCTAATCGTGGGACTGTTGAGTCTGGATGGATGATGCGGTTTTGAGAGAGAGTGGACTCGGGACCGTGTGGAGAGGTTTTTTAGGTGGGTTAGGGGGAGGGTTGGAGTTCTTGGAATTTTCTTTTTTTTTGTTAATTGGAGAGTTTTTTGAGATTGCTTTATAGTATTGTTGATATTTGAATGGTGATTGTGAAAGTGTATTTTAAATTTGTGATTAAAATAAAATTTTGGATATAGGAAAAGGTCAACTTATTTGTAAGTTTAATACATTTGTTGTAACATTATATAAAATATTTACACTTTTATTATTACATGGGCTATTAATATTATTTAATATATAAAATTTAACTGCAATTTAAATTTTGCATTATTTAAACTCGAAAAATTTCGTAAAATTCAAAACTAGAGGTAAAAATTCAATTTGATAATAATTAAAATGCAATTTTAAATTTTAATTTAACCTTTTAGCAAACATACTAAGAACGAAACATGTTAAAATGAATGCAGCCTAAATTTCAATGTTTATTTCAAGTCATTCATTTGTATGGGTTTTTAATATTCGAACAGCCAAATTAACAATTTGAAAATGTACATAAATGCACATTTCCCACATCAATGCGTTTGCAATAATGCGTTTGCAATATCAATTTTTGCTTTTAAAATATCAGTGACCCAATCTAAAATTCTATTAATCACAACATACAGCGTCATAAACATAATCCTGAAAAAGCATGCGAAAGTTATTTAATAAACAGAACCAGCGATATACAAACTTCTCTCAATTCATTCCATTTTGTTTTAGCGGAGTCGGACACGATAGCTGCCGTGACAGATGTGCATTTCAGAGAGATAGAACAAATTTCGGGCAATTAATTTTTCGATTAACTCTTTTTCTGTAATACGCTACAATCGACTTGCACATCACGTTTTAATGGTTCCTATTAGCGCGTCAAATCGATCAAACTAAACCTGCTGCTTGTCGTTTCCACGATTTCACTATCTACAAACATTGCGACTTTTCTGCAAAAATCTTTCCTTTTGAAACATTGTACCCAAATACTTGAAACTTGCTCTCGAAATAAACGAGAAAGGGACAGGTTCGAAATTAGCCCATCGCGGCGCTTCTCTCGTCAGCTTTATTTTTCATCAATTAACCCAAAATACACAGTGTCTGCTCCGATTCCGATGCTAATTCAATTTCCCAGCGTATAATAACAGCTGCGCGTTTATTATCGCACCGGACAAACAACTCTGGGAATAGCATTGACTGGAAAAACAGCGAAACCCGCACGACAATATCTTGCGATTATTTCTTACGCTTGACCAAATAACAAAACAGAAAAAAACATCTCGTTTTTCAAAGTGGCACCGAAATAAGCAGAGGGAAATGGGAAACGCCGAGGCGTTTTCCTCGCGCGCTTTAATTAATCACGAGCTCGTACCACGAAGACATTGCGCGCCCTTTCTAGCCGTGAGAGAAGGGGAGTTACGTCCCGAGGCCGCAGGGCAAAAACTGAAACTTTCGCGGCGTGAAATAAGCTACGGCTGGCGCGTATAAATCAAAGTAATTTCTTTTTGCCGGGTGTAACGAGAGCCGAGGCTTATTTTTTGTTTGAAACGAGAAATTGTAAAATTATGAATGGTTAGATGCAATATTGCCTCGGGCTGAGTAAAGCCATGAGGATTCCGATGAAAAGCTCTTTCGCCGCTTTGTTCGTTCGCGGTGATGATTCGTGTTACGTTTTATAGTGCGGTGAGGACTAGGAATTTATTCGTGAACAATGGTTAATGAAAATTTTAAATTATTTGGAAATATAACGAGATTAAGAGAGCTTTTATGTTTGAAAATGATGACATTTTTTGTATATATTCTCGACATTTTTAAATATACCGAGAAAAAAATATTAAATTAAGCCAAATCCTTTTGAGCGAAATTATTAATCGCAAAAATTAAGCGGATTGCAGATGATTTAATATTTTCTTTCATCAGCGTACTCGATAATTTCAGATTAATTTATGAAAATTTTATGTTTAATGAGGTATTAAAATTTAATAGAATAACCTTTCATTTCTCATGTAATTTAACTAATTCCCCTACCATCCACCCCACACCCTGTCAAAAACAAAGTAACTCACAATAATTCCCAGCTTACCGCTACAAGAATCTCAAAAAAACAACACAAAAAACCAGCACCACTCGAACCTCCAAAATAATAAACTCCCCGATCCACCCATAATCCCATAATCATCTTAACTCTCCCATCCCTCCCTCAAACCCATCGCAGCGCAAAATAATTAAACCTCGCGCTTGCGCCACTTCCGCTCTGCTGCGCCCATTTTTCCAGTCCCACAATACTCTCTAATATCCCGCGCTCGCGAAAAAAGCTCGCCCGGCACTTTCTTGCCCCGCTCTCAGCCGCGTATATATAAGCGGCTTTAGCCGCTACGTCCGTTTCTCTCTGATTCCATCCGCGAATCGCTCTCTTTTTGCATTCCAGCCGCGCGTTGCCAGCATTGTTCCCATTGGCCGGGGCGTGCGGACACGTGCAGAGCTTTGAGCCGCTCGATTCAGCGGGCCTTTTGTATTGTCCGTGCAAGCCGAGCGCCGCTTTGAGCTGGCGCGTCCTTCCTCTCGCCTCCTTTTTTTCGCTCGGTTTCGCCGCTGCGGTCGGCCCCGATTTGGCTCTGGAAATGTCGCGTGTGAGATTTAGGGAAGCGAGGTTTTTTTGGGGGGAGGAGTTGGAGTAGATGGTTTAGTTTTGAGGTTTATGAGAAATGAATTTTTATTTATGTGAATGTGACGGTTTTTTAGTTTAGTTTATAGTGCGGAAATTTATGTGGATGTAAAATTTTAGGGATGGAGTTGGTAGGCTGGAAGGTAGAAGTGTGCTTTTGAGTGTTTTTACTTTGCATGTAAATATGTAAGTGGAATTTTCAAATCTGCTTCTATAAGAGAACTTTTACTGCTAAGCACTTCGGCACGAGTTTCAATGTGATTCTGCGCAATTACGTAATTGCGCTAGTTAGAGAACATTTAAAAGTATATGTGGGTTTACTTGACTTGAATCCCATGGCAACGATAAAACAAATATAGATATTTAACCCGGCATAGGCTCCTTTTCAATATTAATTTCTCGTAAAGCTCATAAAGAGGTATATATGATACAAATGAACTGGTTTCAGTAAAAAAATATTAATGAATTGATGTAAAGTTAATGAGACTATAATTAATTGCTTTTTATAAAACAAATATGAATACAATTTTTCATGATTAAAAAGTTTCCTCTTTGAATGCAATATTAATACGTTTTTTACAGGTTCAATATCACTGACAATTCATAAAATTTATTTACATAGGATACCCAATACTGAATGTATACTGATTTGTACACTTTTATAAATAATTTATGAAAAATTGAAAATAAAGGTCTAATTAAAATATGAATGATTATATCTGGAGTATATCAAACTGATTAAAAGATAGTAATAGTAATTTTATCTACATTCAAATGTATGCATATTTACGGTTCGTTAATGAATTTTTGTTACTTCTCTTTAGACCAGATTAATATTTTTTTATATTCTGATGAAAGCAAATTAAAACTAGTTATTCCTTGTATGATTTTCTTTTGTATAACTTTATTCAAAATATTTCTAAATTCCATTATTTATGTTTTGACTGGAAACAATTTTATTCTAATTTTTCTTAGAATAGTAATGAAAATGTACTATCAATTAAGTTGTTTGAATAGCTGAAATTGCTACTTCGGCTTTTGGCATCTTTTGGTATCAAAAAACGTATCACCAAATTTTGAGCATATTCCACGAACCAAACAGGCACTCTTCTTGTTAGCAATTTTTAAAGCTAAAATTGAAATTCCAAGCTACATGAATATTCTATAAAACACTCTATCAACATCGCGCTAGCTCGTAAAACTTACCGCTGCGTTAACTCGCATTTTCTCCGCGTCATTCAAGAATATTTACTCCGCGCGTGTAAACACATACGCGGTAACTGTATGCACCTACATGCTAGAGATTTTATCTTCTAGTAATATTATCTACTTGTCTCATACATTTAAACGTTACATGAATTATCCTCAAGTTAACTGTAAACTGATAAAGTGCACCTAAAAGCAGTGCCAAGTTTATGAAATTGCAAATGTTTATGATTTTTAGTGATAAAGGGGTGAAAACTTTATGTAGTCATTTCTCTATTTTCCCTCCACTTAAAAGAGTCAAATTTCTTTTTAAGATTCATATTTTTTCGTGCGCTCTACACGATGGGTTTTATACGTCTACCTTTGGGGGCCGGTTTCCTATATAGTCGTGGGCATCGTTCTTTCTCCCAAATCTTTTTGCCGATCACTCGCCCCGATCACTGCACATCGCAGCCCACACAGCTCCGATTGGCCTTCCTTTCAGTTTTCCGCGCGCTCTAGGAAGGATAAATCGAGCTCGTCGCCTCCTTTACGGTCACGGATAAAGGAAGGCGTCACACACGCCGAGGAAATATATAGGAAAGTGAGCAGCGCGTCAGGCGTGGCGAATTCTTTAAATGCACGCGCGAAGGCACCTCAGAGAGAGCCTAGGATGAAAAATGAGGGAGAGGAGGAGAAGAAGAAGCTGGGCGGCTGGATGTCTGAGCGCGGATATTGAATTTTATTGCGGGATATGGAAGGCTAGATCCTCGGCCCGGGAAGTCGTGCGTTTGCTCGCGGCTCTGCGATATGCGCGCGCCGAGGGAATTTCCCATTGGAAAATATAAGGATTCTATCGTGAGGGTATTAGGCCCAGTTTCGAGGGACGTTATTTTTTTTATAGTGTTTTGCGAGGTGGATTTATGGTTGGTAAGTGCTGGGTTTAATTGCGAGAAAATAATGATAAAATTTTAAAGTTTTTTATAAGGTGATTTTGAGAAAGATTAATTGAATGTTTATTAAATAAGTGAAACATTAATATCGCTAACTCTACTAAAATATCGTAAAAGGTCGTTATAATGCAAGGGACATTAACAGTGTTGTATCGGACAGGACGCAGGGACATCAATCATGAAGTTATGCGAAAATGTGCTCGGCGGGTATTCGCATGATTGACCGCTGTTGAGTACACGCGTGTAAATTATGCAGAATTGCTCGCTAAACCTAGTATTACGATTTTGTTTTAAAAAATTCAAAGAACGAGAGTGCAGCTAACATTCGCAAAAACATTAAATTACAAAAGTTCATTAGTAATCTTCAAATCTTCACCACATCAAAGCATTTCCACAACAATTATCTCAAAAACATCCACTTCAACTCCACCTCCCGCAAAAGAAGTCCTCCACTTCACTAACAATTCCCCTTTGCAGAACCCAAGCACAGAAACAACGAAATGAATTAAATCCACATCCATCCAGCAACGAAGATAATCCCCCTCACGGCAAGCCGACCGCCCACATAACCATTCCACCCCAAAAAGCTTTTCTCGTCTCGCAGATAATAATCTCCCTGTCGCATCTCCGCGCACGCACTATATTCCGTCAAAGAAAATAAAGCGCGCTCGCGATGGCGCATCTCCTCTCTCCTAAAATGAAAAACTAAAAAAGCCAGCTGCAGCAGCAGCAGCGGCTCCCATTTAAGCAGATCCGGAAGGCAGGGCGCTCGCCGCGCGAGCTCCGGTAATCTCGCGAGAGCGATAAAACGGCGGATGGGTTAACTTTTTACGAGCTGCGCGCTGACACAATAAAACGGCTGTCGGACATGCGCCAAGAATGCGCCCGTCACGCGGGGGCCGGCTTCACTCTCCGGATGACAGCGTGCCGGCAAAATCAATGAGCAGACGCGCGCTCGCGCGCGCGCGAGAACGCCTGTAAATCTAGCTTTAACGCCGATCGGACCGACAGCCTTTTACGATTTATAAAATTCCGCGCGCGAGCTTGCGTGTGAAAAAGAGGGAGAGAAAAGAATCGAGTGATCAGGGGTGGCTGGGGGGAGAGGAAGGGTTAGAAGGGGGGTCGTAAATTGCGGCCGTTATGCAATTTGTAAGGGCGTTATGGGCGCGCGTGAGGACGCGATGATTGCTTATCGAGCCCGTAAATATCCCTGGGATAATGAGGATAAGGACCGCGTTTGGACGAGCTTTTGTTTTTAACCTTTGGAAAAAGGCTTTTACGATAGGTAATGATATTATCCCGTCACAGCATTAAAATGCCTAAAATCTAATTTAATTCGTTAATTTTTCCAAATAATATTTCAACCACTTCAATTCGAAGATCCGCTAAACCTACCTGTGAGCATAACAAAACAGAAATCTCCAAAAGTTAAGAAATAAATTAATCCGAGTTAATGCATTTCCCGCCGCACCAATCCCCGCCGTTACTACTGACCGACGGGCGCAGGCCCCGCCGACCTCATCGCACTGTAACCGCAAAACTTTTCCCCCCACCCTCCCGCTACATCTAATTCCATCAACAACAATAACACTCAAATCCGCGTAACACCTCCTCCTTTATAACGACCCGCCGCAGAGTTGTCATAGCTCGAGCCGCAACGACGAGAACTGTCAGTCCGCGCGCGCGCTCGCGCTCCACAAACGGCGGAACCGCGAAATTTTTTTTTTTCCAGAACAGTTTCTAGGATTTCGGTCGAGACTAAAAGCTCGTCGCGGATATGGCGAGTAATCCGCAGCCGCGGCGAATCCGCAAATCGATTTTCCGCTACTAGAGCGGCACGCACGCATACTGCGAATACGCGCGTAGGAGCGTGGCGTAGCTGTAGTTATAAGGTATCGGGTTGGGGCTTGCCATAGTTACGCGCCAATGCGCATGGCGAATTTGATTTTGGTCGTTGTTTTACGCTCGAGCGGGGGCGAGAGCTTTTTGCTTTATGAATTCCGCCGGGGGATTTTCGGGTCTTTGATTGGGGATTTGGTGAAAGGTTTTGCGCTTAGGTTATGTGTGGGTGGAGTTTGATTTTAGATGCCGAGATGAGAGATGTTTGGTCAGAATGGTTTTCATGCCATCTCGTAAGCTTTTTTTATTTAAATATTTGGAGGGTTCGGAGTGCTAAGAGACCAGTTTTTTTATATGTTCTAAAGAAAATGCAATAGTTGTTCAGCTACTCAACATTTCGCAAACTCTATACTGTTCAAATTTCAGAAATACAGAGTTCTGAAACTTTCTTTATTAAGAAAAAGACAATTTTAAGCTATTTCGTTCTGAACATTAGCATATTACAATATCAATACATGTGTCCACTTAAGTAAAGGCTCATTCACCACAACATCGACTTACGCTCATCAAACAAACCCTTTAACATACACAAACACAGAAAAAAAATTCACTTCCTCATCACCCTTCCCCGCATTTTAATGCAATTATCCGGATAAAGAGACACAGAGCTCGAGAGATGACGAGGTAATTTTGTCGCGACGCGACGAATTTTGCGCTCCCGCGAGCGCTCGAGCTCGCTCGCACCGCGAGGAATGACGTATCCCGAGCGCGCGTTTGTTACCGCGACGCGAATTATACGGAAATGGGAAAATGATGTGAATTGGGCCGGCGGATGAGATTTTTTACAGCCACGCCAACAAGATAGGGATGAGGGATTTCAGCGTGAATCCATTATTTTTGCCTAATCCGAGTTTTTCGTTAAATTGGAATTTCTTTTACCTGGAGTTTTACGAGTTGTTTCGGCTTGTTTTCTGTTTCGCTCATTTTCCATTAGGGTGCTGTGCTATGCGTTCCGGAAAATTAATCGGAGTGATGAAATGGCGATGGTGCCGACTGGTGGCGTAAAAGCGGCATTTTGCTGAAAAGTTTGAAATTAGAGCTTTTATGCAGTTTCAATATAAATGGTGATAATTCAGTGTGCAAAGATTTCACTTTTATGTGTAATCAATTCTCTTATATTTTCTTACAGCTGTGAATATATTTTACTTTATATAAAAAATGTTTGGAAATATCTGCGCTTTTATTGCGAACGAAAAAGGTAACACTCTATTCCTACAAAGGAACTTTTTTAGCGGAAGTTTTTAGTGGTACTCTGCTTTAGATTTCCATTAAAATGTATCAACGTTTTTTGAATAACACTATAAATTTAAAATTAATTAAAAAACTATATGCAATTATATTTTACTAAAATTATAACAAAATTTATCACTGGTTATCACGGTTCCGATCACGACTTTTTTTTAATTGTCATGAAAATAAACTTTTGAAAAGCGTAACATAAACCCACGGCATTATTATTCAAATTACAAATCCTTTGTGATTTTGTTTTTTGAAATTAAATTTGAGAACTTTATTCTTTTATTTTATTTTATTTTTTTTTCGTTTTTAATTTGAATGCATTTCGTTAAAATTTAATTGTTTAAACCTAATCATTCTTATTTCATTAGAATTGTAATATACTACAATTAAGTTAATGCATTCATAATAAGCCTTAATTTACAAAGTACTAAACTTAGGTCTATTTTCTTTTTCTCCATTTTAAAAAAAGTAAATGTATTTATTTATTTAAAAAAATGCTCTTACCAACTGCCAGTTTTTTAATCAATTCTATTGTCCTTTTTTTAATTAACTCACAGATAAACGAACAATTAACCCTTTCATAAAGCATAATCAATATCGTAAAGCATTTTTCTTTTAAATATAACTCATTAAAAATCAAATCCTTTTCTACAAACATCGACGCGCTATAAACGCAACAAAGCATAAAATTTCTCTGACCGCGAGAACAAAAGTTAACACGATTCGACTATACAATTCGTGTGTATTCAAGCCCCGGCGCATAAGCAGCCTCGCGACTTTTTGGAGGAAGTCACGAAAACTCCTCCCTGGTAAGACTCGGCTAAGACTTTGGTAATTTAAGAGGTGCGTTAAGAAAGTGTCACGAACAGCTTGAGATTTTCAGAGTCCCGGGGCTATAAATTTGCATAAATATAAGGTTAAAAAGTAATGAACAGCTTATAAGTCATCCGCGTGCAGCGTATAATAGACAATTTACTAGTCGAGTACAGGAAATGTAATACCGGTGTAAATAAGGATTAATATGGCCTGGTGAAAGGGCTGGAAAAGTTTTTAAATCACGTTACATTAGGACGGCTAAATGTAATAGTGCGTGCGCGTTTGAAATAATTACGTTAATTTTTAAACTTATTAGACGAGCACTTTGAATTAATTGATCTAATTAACGCGTTAAGCGGTAAAAGAACCGTATTTCAAGAAAAATGAAAGTTCGCTTCGCTAGCGTGTTGAAAAAAAAGAAAATAAATTTCGAGCGTACTGGAAGTCGTCCAGATTTTTTAAATGAAAATTATTGAATTATTAATCGGAGCGACAGAGTTGAAAAACGGCAAAAAGTTCATTCACAAGGCGTTTTATAATTCTGTGGCTTCCCAAAATAATTGCTTCAGTTTATTTTTCATGTTTTTGAAAAATTGAGGTTCTAATGTTTAATGGGATGTCTGAGATCGGAGGATACGAGTTGAAATCTTACACTTAGCTAATTCATTTTGGCACTAAATACGAATATAATCGTGGCCATAACTTTAAGACTTTTCTCTTACTGCAAACTAGTGAAACGTACAAGTGATACTAAATGCACGAAAACTGGATCAGCACTGGACTTATCCTTTCCCTCAAGTTTTCACAGTTCATTTTGCATAAGTAGTAAAGAAATTGAATTCGTTCAATTCTGGTATATCTGTCGTAATAATAATCTATATAAAATTGTATGCAAAATCGGAGAAAATAAGTTGCATATGAATAAATAAAAACATTTAAAACCATTTATTCAGATTATAATGGATTTAACAGAAAAGCTTGGCAAGTGATTATCCAAAAATGATATAGCTATTACTTTCATGCAACTATAACTTTTATGTGACAGAGGTATCATCCTTAAGCCTCCAAAAATGGTGTAAACTCGATTAAAAAAAAAAAAAAAAAAACATCATAAATTTGAGCATTTATCTTGGGAAGCCAGAGATTTATTTTTCCAGAATACTTTTCATGCCATTCAAAATTTTTTCTTACATTATCGTACAATTTTCGTGATACGCTATTGAAATGTTCTACCAAAGCATAGGATTTTTCCCAATAATTTTTATCTCGACGGAGCAATGTCGTTTCCGTATTTCGCCGCATAAAAATGTCCCCTCCATCCGATTCACGATGCTCCTGATGACTTTCGATTTAAACTTTTTGATGCCTAAGCTCTACATTTTTCCGCGACTTCATCTTCAACTTTGATATTTCTAGCGCTTACGTATATGAATTGAAAGTGTACCATGACGCATAAATTTCCGATTCAATAGTGAAGAAGTGAATTTAATATTTAGACCGGCCAAATATATATAAAAAACAGTTTTCTATCCATTCATTAAACAATTTTTTATATCAAATTTATCTTAATCAGCACATGAGCGACAACCATTAAAAATTCATCTATAAAACCACACATTAAATAAACATTTTTAACAGAGAAAAGAATAATCATTTAAAGAAGCACACGCACACATACCCACCTACCGAAAACTAAATCTACAAACCTAATGAAATGCTTATCCCAACATAACAGCCGTCCCACTTCCCAGTGAAATAATCCCCCCTCAGAAAAATAAGCAATATCCGCCTCCTCATAAACACGAAGAAGCGACTCCTCCGTACATACCTAACCCCTCGCAACCGCGAAACTTTCTCGCTTAATGCGCCGAAAAACACTACATCAAATATTACGCTTTATGCGAGAGGGAGCGCGAGCAGCTCGTACACCCCCGAACTTTTCCATAACACGCTGCTCCACGGGAAACTTTGACCCGCGCCCCATAAAGATTCTTATTACTCCATCTCTATCTCGCCCGGTCGGCGCGGCTATGCAAGCTCCAGACGATCTCGTTCCAGTGAAAAAAAGTCTAATTGAGTTAAGGGGCAGCAGGGGGCGGAGAGCCGAGCTATCGTCTGTTTTGCGTAAATCCGCGAAGTGGGACTCGACGGCGCGGGCGCGCGCATTCGGGAGTATGGATCCGCTTGGCGTCGAGTTGGCATCGGGCCACGCTCTCGAAAAATTGGAAAGACGGCGCTCCCGCTGCTTGCCTTCTTTTTTGGCCTTTTTAGCATTTTTCCGCGCGCATCGCCGGCAAACGCGTATATACCCCGAGCCAAGAACTTCGAGAGCCTCTGTATACATGCATCTATACATATATATATGTGTGTATCGACGGCGCGCGAGGTAGTATAACGTCTGTGCGCGCGTATTCGCGGGAAGATATACGAATGGGAGAAAGTTCGCTCTAGCTGTGTCTTGTGAGCGCGCGATCGCAGCCGGAAGGAGAGAGGTAGACTTTATGGTGATGGAGCCCCGGGGGCCGCGACTGACTCTGCACTATTTGGGCAGCGCCAAAGGGGCGCGCAATATTCTAGGCTGCCGATGAATAGGGAGAGAGCAGGCACCGTGCATTTGCCGGATTTAGCGGGCGACGTTAAATTTTTACGAGAGAGAATGGAGAGAGAGGGATGGACCAGAGCCGCTGCCGTTGCATAATGGTATAGACTGATGCAGAGCTCCTTGGATCTTTATTTTTTATTTTTATTTTATTTACAAAGCTAATAATTTTAGCGCGACTTTTTGCAAACTTTGAGTTATATATCCCTATGCGCAAACCGGCGCGAGATTTGAAAATTAGAAGTATATATCTGAAATGCAAGCGCGGTGTTTTTGAGAAAAGAGTGGAAACGGATTGATTCCCAATCCATTTATTCAACAGTGATCTCAGCAGCCTCCATTTTTTTCTTCCTTAAGAAAACAAAGTACACATAAACAATGGAGCGCGAATAACGACCACCTCTCGCAGCGTTTACACAACGCGCATCCGAGTCATCGAGGAACAAGATAAAGCCAATCCACGCTAATTGCTCGCGAACGATGTAATTAACTCTCTTAGCCTAATTGAGCGATACTCGTCGCGCCCGATGGGCAGGCGTGGAGGGAGGCATCGACCTAACTGATTTCGCTACATCGATTAGACTGACCAGATTGGCCAGTTTTACGAGAGCAAGTCCCGCGGCTGTCAGTTGCTCGACAGTCCCGAATTTGAATGAATGGACAGGCTAAACAATGGGACACTCTCGGCGCTCGTGAAAGACGATTGTGGTTACGCGCCAAGTGTTTTGGATATAAAGCAAATCAATATGGAGAAGAGGATTCGAGTTGTCGGAATCGGGGATTGACGCTGAGAGTATGAATTTGCGGCTGGAGAATTAATTGCGCCAAGTTAATTGCAGCTCGGAATTAATTCGCGAAACTTTCCAACTCTTTTGCATAGGACAGGGTTTCCAATTAGTGAAGGGAAGTTGGGCAAGTTGTTAAAATGTACTATGTAAGAAGAATTATTCATTACACTCCGCTTCGGTCCATGTCGCCTTCGGTTAAGAATGCAGACGTGGGAACGATTTAACATTTACCAATCAATGGATATATCAGCAATTCCATTCAAATCCAAAAAGCTCGAGTCGACGCGTCAAGCAAGGCAATTACCATTCTGGCGTGGATGTAAGCTCTCATATTCACGTATTCACGAAAATATCAGCACCTCCTCCCGGCTCTTTCTG
Source organism: Eupelmus azureus (assembly GCA_030522685.1). Lineage (NCBI taxonomy): Eukaryota > Metazoa > Arthropoda > Insecta > Hymenoptera > Eupelmidae > Eupelmus > Eupelmus azureus. The sequence goes on along the minus strand of JAPYZA010000690.1, from coordinate 6,337 downwards.
CCGGCGAAGGCACGCAACATGACTGCGCAATCTCGCATTTGTGGCGAGATACGGAGGAGGAAAAAAGGAAGACGATAGCGTCGCGGCGAATACAAAAGATGCCGGGAGAGTGTGAGAGAGAGAGAGAATGAAAGTGGCAAGTTGCGCTTATGCCGCCGTCGCGCCGATCAACATGTACCGTGCGTCGTCGAGATAGTACCTACGCTCTTTCTCTTCTTCGGATATATATATATATGTATATATATATATATTTTCAGACATATGTGTAACTTTTTATTTCCTAGGGCTACGCTTTTGTAGGACGATAAGAAGAGATCC
>JAPYZA010000689.1:12467-38621 GCA_030522685.1 Eupelmus azureus | reverse complement strand
TTCTAAAAGCTATATACCGAGAGGATTATCGAAAAGCTTGATTGTCGATGCGCTAAGTTTGGACGGACCGGTTCGTTGCTACTTGTAACTTGTGGGCTTGCAAGTTCGAAGCCTCGTCGCCGCTTACTATTGGAAATAGAGTTGTCGAGTTTCAAGTCCACGATAAACGCGAATCATTTATTTTTATACGTTCCTTTTGACACTTTTGCGCTTGCTGATTGATAATTTTATCAAAACTATAAGATGTTTACGTGAATTTTAATTGCCGATACGATATTTCAAACATTTATATATACCCACTTACATTTCGTTATAAGAGCGGATAAGTTCACCGATACTCATTCCAAATTTCATTCAACACTTTCTAATCTTTCTGCATTACGAAATTGCATTCATTGCTTTTCAAGAAATATTATCTAATTTTAGAGACTAATTTACATTACATTTAAAAATTCGCAATTGCAATTATGCTTTTATTTATTAATATAAATTCAGTTATTTCTTTAACAGAAACTGGAAAAAATATCTATAACATATCCATTTTGGAGAATATGTTATAATAATAACCGTATGGTATAACAAATTTTACAAAAATTAAATACAAAGATTTGATAAAAATGTTAAAAAAGGACAAAATGTTGTAAATGAAAAACGTAATGATGACTTATTGATTCTCAACATTTGATAAAGAAAATAAAAAAACGAAATTTTACTATCCGAGACACAATATTTTCTATTTTTAATTAACCTTTAGAGGGCCCGGAAAACCAAAATATTGGCTCACCTCCTTATCGACACTTTGTCTATGTTCAATCATTGATATAAGATACCTTTTGTCCTAATTTTCTGAGGAGAATTTTCTCCCCAAAATCCCGGCCCTCCAAAGGTTAACTTTCGTTAAAGTATAATCTTATAATAGAACAAAACTAAGTAGTTGACATGCTATTCTTTAAATAGCCAACGTGTAAAAAAAATATGAATTCCGAATGTCATATTATATAACTTTGAAGTTTTAACCTTTTATCTACGATACATACTTGGAATGTATCTTGCAAATTATTCGAAAAAAAAAGCTAAGTGACTATAATTTATTTTATTCATATTAATTAGATTAAATGCAAACTCCTTTAAAGACAAAAATGCGGTAACTATTTAGAAGGAAAAGCCATAAGTTTAGGCAAGCAAAGAAAGTTTAAGACAGGCTGTAAAATGAATTTTATGTTTCTATTGCAAACTTTCAATTCACATCGCAGTGTGCGATTTAAATATGAAATAAAATAATATACAGTTTTTCCTTTAAATTCTAAAGTAAAATATATACTGCACAAACTGTATTTCAAGCATTGCTACAGGGTGCTACGCTACAGGGTGCTACTTTTTTTAGATAATAAGACTTTTTAAAAAAGATAAGCGATATTAAAGTTTTCCAAAAGCAAAAAGCAGAAGCTATTTTACCATTTTTTTTAAGTTTGCATTTAAAGCACAAACGTGACTTGGGTCACGTCATAGGTAATTTGGCACGTTCTCATATTGGCTGAATTTAAGCTAAAAATTTCAAAACAACATGGGTGTGCACTTTAAGTGGGCATGTGAGATGAAATATGACACAATGACGTTTGGCATTTGTTTTCACCTGTTGCTAATCTCGTAAAGAACGATTATTCCATATACATATACGTAAAAATATTTTACGATTAATATCTTAACTTCAAATTACGCACAAAATGAATATTCCAATAATAAGTGTTTGGAAAATTGATTTTCGATTTTAAATTTAGTCAATAATGGGGTATATTAAATATTTCATCCTTTGTTGAAAAAAAAACTTTCATATAGCGAATAATAATTAGTTCGATACAGATATCGAATAAACAATGCGTCACGAAGAATCGTATTGTAGACATATATCAATGTACAATTAAAATACACAAAGCATTATGCTTACCTCATATTCGTTTCATGTATTATTTAAGATAATAAAATTATATCAATATTCTAATATTTTTAATATTTTATTTAAATAATTAGAGCAGAACTGATTAAATAAATCAAATTAGCCTCAGAATAGAATATAGAGAAAGTGACGCTAAGTTGTCTGCATTTATTTTTGTTTAACAGTTAAAGAAACACAATAACAAATTTTGAACTAATAACATTTGAGTTAGCTATACAAATTCAAAGAAAAAATTTTAGTTTATTGGATTAAAAAATAACTTTTTTCACAAATCTTATAAATACTTCAAGACAAATTCTTCTGTACATTTAAATATACCTAGGGAAATATTTATACGTTAACGTTAAATCTGGGATCAAGATATTTCGAATAAAAAAATGAATTTAAAAAATTTTTCGATTCATTTTAAATAATCATTTGCATGAAGTTCTATCTTAATATATCTTAATATATAATAAATTATATTTGTAATTTTTTCGAATTTCCCTAATACTTATAGAAAATTAAAAGATATATACAGCGCTTAAAAAATTCGGTATTTTAATGGTAACGGTAGGTTCAAGTCTCAAGTAATTTTTTTATTGATTTTTTAAAACTTAAGTTTCATAAAAAAATTTTATCGCCCTTTATTATAGCAAATCAAAATACAAAAAATAATATTTACTTTGCTTATTCTATGAATTTTATCATATATTACTTCAGGGAAAACAAAAATATTAATTAATTACTTTTATTTTATAGAAGATTATATATACTATTAAATAAATACTTTGAAATATTTATGTTATTTATAAATCTAATTAAACAAGTATATGTATAAATGATAAATGATTAATATCTGATTATCTTAAAAGAAATATTCGTCTCCGTAAGTAGATTATGCATATCTAATATGTATCTTCTCTACTAACTTTGCATACATTGGATTTGATGATATGTTTCCTAATAAATAAGGCTGTGTATACATATACATATGTTATTAAACTACTTCCGACTAGATAATTCTAAGATATTTACCTGTCCTTTTCAGAATTGTATATCTTAGCCCTTTCTTTCTAGATTGACATAACTTAAAAATTTATTTACTTAACTTGAACTAATTTTATTGCACACTCTTGCGAAAATATTAATATAGATTAGCACATACAGTTATCTTGAACGTTAAAAATTAAATTTCTCTTTTTCATTATACATCTACATACAAAAATATCAGAGTTTGACAACTAATCTACTATATAGCTGGGTTGTGTCAGTTTTTCACGCATTTAAAATCTTTATCACTTACATCTTTTCCTTCTTTTGATACATTTGTATAAAGATATCAGCTTATAAGCAAGTGACGTATGATGCAATTATTTTATTTAATTATAAATGTTTTGTATTAAAATAAAATATAAAAATTATTAAAAACTTTGTAAATTATCTACACTATAATTTATTGAAATAATGGCTTGCCATGTACTATGATTTAATGACTTAAGACAATAAAAAAATAGTCCACTGTAAAAGTACGATTTATTGTTATGACAGTAAAGTGTTGAGTTATCTGATGCGCATCTAAACGGCCACGTATACTGATATCAATAAAAAGAGTAGAGCTTCAACCTCAAGATAGTAATTGTTTTAAGTTATCAATCAATTCCAAGAAGCTGGAAATTTCCTTAAATTGTTACACTGCTATTAATAACATTGAATGTTTTGTCTTTATTACCTTTTGGAAATTTTAAAGGCGCGTCGCATGCCACTATATATAACTTCAAGCTTAATTGACTACGAGAAGGAAATTTTCATACTGTAAGTACGTAGGATTACCTAAAATAGCTAAACCAAACTACGTAGAATGCAGTTTTCAATGAATTTTTAACAGTCAGGTGTATTGCTTATTAATTATCTATTAATAATCTATAAAATTTTTAATTTAAAAATTTTCGTAAAAATTTATAATATTACTTGGAGTTTGGAAATTTTACTGAAATTTGTTTTAATTTAATCAATAAAAAATTATCACCTATACAAAAAATTTCAATCTAAAGACTTTTTATTCTGATGAATAGAATCATATAAAGACAAGAAATTCATATTGGATGCGATGAGTATTGTATATATATAATTAATGTTTGAGTGGAATATTACACGTGTTATCGTAATGTAGGTATACCTTTCCATTCAGAACCGCACTATGTAGCATGAAACATTTTATCATGATAAAATAATTTGATTAAGAATAAAATGGTTTCTTTCATCAATAATGATAAAAAAAAAAGGTTCAACCCTGCATGCAGTGAAAAAAAAGAAAACTGATAAAAAATCAAAGTCTAGCAAATTTATATTGCGGAAAAAAGACACTAATATATGAAATAGGATAAACGGAACACGATTGTATGTATCATATAGATAACATTTGCCAAGTTTCAGGTGTCTAATTGTCGTTGAATTTCATGACGGCCTTTTAATCGTCGTCGTTTGTTTGTTTTTTACGAATGAATCAACGCTCGGCAATTTTTTCGTATTATCAGGTTCCACCTGGAAGTGTAAGTAACAAAGTCCGAAATACGTTGACCGCTGGGGTAATTTGGCTAAATGGTAAATTTTTAATGACATAAAAAATATATACATTATGACGTGTCTACTGCGATACGTCGTTAGTAGCCGTAAATTGCCATGCAGAGCTTGCATCAAGAGATATTAAATATTCTGCCAACTTACTTCGTATAGGCCCCGCCGATATCCTCTATTTCAGTTTCAACATATTTTATCTCTAGAGAAATCATAGAACTCAATAGGTGGGAATCTTCTATAATACGTCCAATGTAATTAAAAATCGAATAACTTACTTGTAAATTTAAATTTAAATTTTTTACAAGGATACTTATTTAAAGATTTAAATCTAAGGGTATCAAAAGTTAAAACAAACTAATCTAACGTTTCAAAGTTTATTAAAAACTCTAATTTTAGGGTACATAATACAATTTCTTATTATTATTACATTCGTTAAGCATTATGTTACTGTACATTATCATCACACAAATTTTTATATCTATCCTAGCGTAAAATTTATAAAAAGAATATTATAATATTTGAAATAATAATAGTTACACTCAAAAAAGAAAATATTACAATTAATAGTACATTTGTTAAACTATAGTTGATCAATTTAAAAAAAATTATTTTAAATAATTTCTTTTTTAAGATTTATCTTTAAAAATTTTGGAAGAATTTATATTTTTAACAACATAAGAAACTCTCTTATAACGACGTCATTTATAAAGAAGTGAGATTGTTTTATATGTAAAAACAAAGTTAATTAATTATTTTTACACTAGTATTAAATACATTTTTTTATAAAGGAATTATAACCATCCTTTTTTAATTACCATTTGCAATCAACAATCTGTAATCACAAAAATTGCATAAAATTGAGTTTATTAAATATTTTTAACAGTTATTGTAAATGAAAAAAAAAAATTATTATCATAATAATCTTCATTTTTATTAGTTTCTCAGTACCTATATATATTTTTTTTTTTAAACTGTATATTATGATTAAGAATTCTTTAATTGTTTATTTTATTCTGAAAGAAAATAGAATAAAAATATTTGTGATGCAGTAGTTAATGTTTTAATAATTACTTATTTTACTGAAATTAATATAATATGTACTTAAGATATTTTTAACTTTAAGCTACATGCTTAATCAACCATACATACTTTTTTTACATATTTTACAAATAAAACAATTTCACATCATTATACTTTTCTATGTACATAGAATAAATTTTTCATTTAAATATATAATGAAAGTGATAATTATCTTAAACATGTTAATACTTTTTTCTATTCATACACATGGTGTAATTCTAAATATTTAACCCTTAATTGGAGGAACAGAATGTTTACTAGAAAAGATGCAGGCTTTAATAATTATGCTATCTAATTTTTATAACAATTAATTTTTTAAAATAGCCAAGATTATACTGCATATGATAATAACGTTAACAATAAAATTAAATATAATTATTGTCTTAAAAACTTTCAATCTTTAAAAAATTTTGTTTATCAAAGATGCTATATACCATTCAAGGGTTAAAATGAAAAATTTAGAATATTAAACATTCTTTTTTAAAAATTGCATGTGTTTTATAAGATATTGGAGTAACTATTTCTTTCATAAAAATCAAAGAAGTCTTATTAAATGTATTTTTTTATACAATACATTTTAAAAATTTTTTAAAAATATTATAAATTTATTTATATTTCATTGTTGTCTTAATGTAATATAAAATTTAGATAAAATTAAAAAAAATTAGTTGAATGGTCAAAGAAAAACATGTTTTTGTTATTTACGTCACTTATTCCTTAAGAATGCACAGGTACTAAACATATCGGATTAACAACCGATTTCTGATTGCTCGATTCAGGCCTACTTGTTAGATCGATACTCTTGACAGATAGTAAAAAAAAAGCGTGTACTTAAAGTTTACCAAAATGTAAAAATAATATCTGCTTATTTACTTGACACTTTTCATGACATTCATGAATCTAACATTTTTTATTTTAAATAAGTACCTACCTTACACTTTTTTATATGATTTATGCATATGAGTTAATATTACTTACAAAGAGTTGATCGATTTATCAAAATAAAGTTTCAAGTCAAATACACAAGATCATTCATGTGAATAAGAACTTTGTGAATCAATGGTGTAGACCTGCAACCTTCAATTTCTTAGGGTGACGTATAGTTCTGGCAGTTTCGCTGTCAGATGATTCTGATTCAGAATCATTGTAGTTACCGATCCCAATGGAATCAGACTTAGAAACTTCACAGGATTCTGCTGCAAAGTTTCCAGTAATTTTGGCTTTTTCCAAAGTGCGAACTGCATGAAAAGAAAATGAATTAAATAGAATTAGTTTTAAAAATCCTACTTATTATTTTTAAGATTTAGAAAATATAAAATTAAAAATTTATTATTTATATTATAAAATTTTATTCTTTAAAATGCTGCTGTTTGCTCAAGAAATATTAATATAAATATTTATAAATATCAATATAAAGATATGAAAAATTTAAGATAAAGAATTTTTATTTAAGAATACTTGAAATATAAATGAATTTTATAAGTGGGAGAATGCTGTTAAAACTTACTTTGAGATTCTAACAGGTTATTTTGACGTTTTAAGTCATCAATATCCTGCTGGTGAGAGGTATTCTTGCGACGCATAAATTGGATATATTCTGCTGCCTTTTTAAGTATTTGTGCTCTACTGGCAACTTTTTCACCTTGCAGCGATGGTACAGAATCTCGTAAACTTGAGAAGCTATCCTTAATGTGATCCCTCCGTTTCCTTTCGAGGGCATTGTGATGAGCTCTTTTCTCAGCCTAAAACAAGAAAGTAATCCAATAATCAAAATACAATAATACAAATCTAATGAAATGAAATAAAATAAAAAAATTAAAATTACCTGCGAGAAGTATTGTTGATTGTTAGAATGCCTTTGCCTTGAATCCGAATCGTCGCCCTCCTAAAATGTGATAAACAAACGTCACTTTGATTTACTCTCTGTTTTATTTTTGCCAAAATATCGAGGTTTTACGATGCAAAAAGTAAACTTACGTCGCTCTCAATATCGATGTCCCGGTCATCGTCACTCATTCTCAAAAATTTCTAATAAATAATAGAAAAATTGCCGAGATGCCTGAGCGCAACCTTCTATCACGAAAAAGTCCAAAACACTGCAAGTGGCTTGGGCTTACGACGTTGTCAAATTACAGACGAATTGTGCGCATGTGCGTAGATAAAGTCGCGCATGCCCATCAGCGGCAAATTTCAAAAATCTTATACTTATAAACGACAAAGTTTTAGTTGAAAATTTTCATTTAACGAACATAGAATTTTATTTATCTATAATTCCCTATTGATAAATATATTGGAAAATAAAAGATCATAAATATTAAACATTAATCAATAAATAAAAATATGTGCATTTAATAATTCAGATAAAGGATGTGTTTTTCAGATATGGCAACGTTGTAAGTTGTACTGCTTAATTACAAAAGTCCCTAGGTTATGATCAGCTGATTAGTTACAAAAAATAGTTTGATATTTATATATTTCAAAACAATTTTATCAAGTGATATAAATAATAAGATTAAATTTTTCGAAAACATTAAAATTTCTTTGTTTTTGAAACTCTTTTATATTAATTTGTAGTGATATTTTCTTTTGAGAATCTAGGGGAAAAGCAGACACGACATCGGCATTCGGCAATGTGCTAAGTGTCACTATAAAAATGAAAACAGCGTGCGCGTGCTGTGCACAGACAAAATAACCTAAATTTCCCAAAAGTTGTGCATCAGACTGTTGTAATTAAATGATCAGTCGGTAAATATATATTTTATTTATTTTAATGGTATTAGGAATACGTTTTTATTAAAATTCTATTCTATATTTATTTAATACAATATAAAAAAATCGTGCAAATTTTAAATTAAATAAATTTAACTTTTACCATCGTTATATTTCATTATATTAATGGTTCCTTCTGTTAATAATATAATTTATTTATTACAGATTGTTATTTTATTCTTTTAGTACAAGACGTTTATAAATTTTATAAAATGTTAGACACAGTGAGTAAGAAACGTAAAGTGTCAAAAAAGACTAAAAAATCCTGGAGAAAATTTGTTGATACAAAAGATGTCGATGCTTTTCTTGAAAATGAAAGGTTGGAGGAAAGATTAGGGACACCATTTTCTCAAAGGAAAGATGAAGAATTGTTTGCTATTGATAGGACAAGAGACGAGGACAAACTTGATGAAAAACTCACAAAGAAACAACGGAGAGAATTATTAAAAAATACAGAACCAAAATGTTTTGCTATATTGAAACCACTTACTGCTGTGCCAGATCCTATTGCTAAAAGAAATCGTGTTAGAACTCCAGAAGAAAGAAAATGTCCTATAAGAAGGCGTATAGAATTGGAGAGAAAACTGAAAGGACAGTTGAAGTTAAAAGAAAAAATAGCTATAAAAAATAGATTATTAGCTAAGAAAAAGAGAGCCGAAAAGCCCAAAAGAGGAGAGTTTAATATTGATAAATGGGAAGAAGAGCCTGTTGTAGAACCAGAATTGAAAAATGAATGGCTTACCAATGATACGAAACGACACACGTTAGCTAATACAGGAAAAAAACAGAAAAGAGTACCAGATTCTGTTCGTAAGAAAACTTCAGTGTTACCTGCAGTAACTGCTCCTCATCCAGGTACTTCTTATAATCCTTCTTTTGCTGATCATCAAGAATTACTTGCTCAAGTGGCAGCTGAAGAGATGAAAATAATAAAAGAAGAAAAACATCTGGATAGAGTAACAAGTAAAATGTTCCGTAAGGTAATTGTATTTAATTTTATGAAAATTCAATAAATTGGATTTAAATTAATTTTTAAAATATTTGAATTATTTATAAAATTGTTAATTTATTTAGGTAACAGCAAAACAGAAAGATGAAGACAATTTAAGAGAAATGTCTGAAGGATTACCTCTTCATAAGGAGGAAAAGAATGATTCTGATGAAGACAGTGATCCCAATGTAAGATCTGTTAATCCACCTGTTAAAAACAATAAAAAAACATTGCAAAAACGTCGCAAACAAAAAGAACAGCGGATGCTACAACATCAAAGACTGAAAGCAAAAGTTGAAAAAAGAAAAGTAGCTGATATTTACCATCTTAATCACATTGGAAAAAATATATCGAAGAAACAGAAGAAAGAAGAACTTTTAAGAGAAAAAAGATTGAAACTCAGAGTTAAGAAAGAACTTGAACCAAAAGTATTGAGTAAAAACAAATTTGAACCCCTGGAGCAGGAGTTCCAATTAGGTTCAGAGCTATCAGGAAATTTGAGGAATACTCAACCTGCTGGTAACTTGTTGAAAGACAGATATAAATCTCTTCAACAAAGAAATATAGTTGCACCTGGTGCTCTTGTTTGGTAAGTTTATATTAATTATGTAAATATTAAATATTAAAACTTGATATCATAGTTTTACAATTGCTTGTGTTTTTTTTACAGGAAATCGAATAAGCCTAATGTCAAGAGGTATATTAAAGCTGATCACAAAATAGACTTGAAACCAGTAAAGAAATAATGTACATAAAAAGAAATGTATTAATTTGAGTCATACATCGTTATTATAATTGTATAGGTATTATTAAATATTCATTTTTTTGATTACTCATATTTGTATACTATTCTTCTAAATAATCTAAAAGATCTTCCAAATAATCTTGCATTTCATCTTCATACTCATAACTTTCTTCATATTTCAAAAGATATTCTTCTGACAATCTTAGCACTTTTTGTTCAGTATCCTGTATTTCTTTCTTTCTTTCTTCAATTTTACTAACACTACTAACAGCAGATTCATCAGTACTAATTGAGACTTCCGAACTCCTTCGGCTGGACGGTTTTTTAGGCATTTCCTAAAAAAAAAAAAAAAAAAAAAACATAATAAAAATTTCAAATAAAAAGTTAATAAGGGTAATAGTATCTTTATAAATATAATAATTACAGCAGCAAGCTGTTCTTGCAATTCCTCAAGTTCCTTCAAAATTGCAAAAGTACTTTCCATGGATGGAGAACGTATTTTTACGGTTTCATCGACAGTCCGATCTTCTATTTCAATATGCTTCGGTTCGAATCCTAAATCGCCGATTGCGTAAACATTTGATGCATCTGGTACTGTTTCTACCCTGTTAATTGGATAATTGTAGATTGGATTTTAAAAATCATACATTTTTTGGATTACAATAAAATTTGATTTTGATTTTGAAGCTTTCGCTACGAATTTCGTTCATTTTGATTGCTTTTCGGATTACCAATGTGAAGTGTGTGTGTGTGTGTGTGTTAAGATACCGTAGTTTCGTGGAAATTGCAGTTTACTCGCCCTAAAGAAGTAAACTGCAATGTCCACGAAACATTGGCTTCTTAAATGATATTACAGTGTAGTAAGCTGAAAAGCATTAAAAATAAAAATTTTTTTATTTCGTATTATTCTTAATTTTGATTTATACTTACGATTCGGTTGTTGTAATCCACATTGTAGAATCGCAGTTATCAATTATATTTAACATATAATCGCCAAGACTATCTAGATCCATATCTTTGACTGTTTCATCTACGCCTGGTTTATTTGGCTGATAAAATTATAGCATATTTTAATAATTTTAATTTAGATTTTAGAACATATAAATGATTTGAAACAAAATCCTAAAATACCAAAAGAGTCGAATTCACGACTTTTTTAAGATTATGGGCTGCATCAAGACATTTTTCCAAAGCAAAGGCAGTTTTGTACTTAAACTTATCCACTAATAATCGCTTAAGTCGTTCTCGATGAAGCAACACTTCCAGTTGCCGTCTACGCAAATCATAGCTTTCGATTTCTGGCTTTATAGTGTTTTCTAAAAAATTTAAATATTCTCTCTCGAAATCCTCGGGCGGCACGGTCAATTTCGATAATATATTTTCTACCGTCAAGTATGCAGCCTTTATTTTTTTAAGGAGTAAGCCCTGTATTTTTGCTGTGATCATTCGACGTTTTGTGTTTGCTTTGGCAACTTTTATCTTGTCTACGCAGTCTTCGGCACGGTACCTAGGTTTATTAAATGATGTTTAGTAAAGTTTACCGTAAGTCAGTTAGAACTGTTTATTACTATAATATATAACATACTTAAGATTTGACTGTTGGTCTTCCATGTTAGAATGATCCATCCATAATTGGACCAATTCATTTTCAAAAACGATATTTTCTCGCATCAGTCGTTGCACATTCTGAGGTATAATTACTCTCAGGTCTTCCTGAAAGATTTCAGACTCTTTTAGGATCTGCTCATATGCTTCTTTCTTCAAACTAAAGATTTATTCTTTCATGAGAATAAGAATTATGGGCACTTTAAGAAATGCAATTTTCAACCTATATGAATCATAAACTCACTTTTCCTTGTGCATTTTCGCCTTAAGCTCGATTTGCTCCAATTTTTTCTTCATTTCTTCTTCTCTTCGTCCTGTCTCATCCCGCTGAAAATTGTATTTTCCTCTTAAGCTCTCTTCTGCTAGTTTAAAATCATCTATTGTATTAACTTTAGCATCTAAAAAATGATATGTAAATAAAAAGCTACTATACTTTTGCGTTCAAAATAAAAAAATTATTATCATAACGATATTTTACTTATGGCTTTAATTTTTGAGTACATCTGTATTCTAGTGTTTTCAAATTTCTCTTCCACCTGGTTCATTTTATCCAAGTGATTCTGCCTTTGCAATTCTCTTAATGCTTCCAGCTCATCACATTTCCTTCGATTCTCTTCATTCTTTTTTGTTTGAAAGGCAATACTATTGTTTAATTCAACAATTTGACTCTCAGCATCAGAGCTTTGAATATCGAATCCAACTTTTCCTTGCTCGCAAAGTGTTTCTAACGCGTCATTTCTTTCTTCCAAACTACAAGAAAAATGTATTTATTGCCAGAGAAAGAGCAATGAAAAAATATGTAAAAAAATTATTTATTATTAAAATCGCAGCCGTTTAAAGAGTAGAGTAAAAATTTATCTATAATAATTTGCCCACTGGATACAGTAGCTACGAACTTTACACTTTAAAAATAACCTTTAATTTTTTTCTTTTCATTTTTCGAGCTCGCCAGCTTTCATATGTGTCTCGCATAACTAATCTAGGAGAATTTCTATCGCATATCAAAAGTAATTTACCGCCATATTCGCTCCTTGAGATCATTTATATGTGTTTCATACATAGCCCTTTGCGTATTAATTATCAAATCAATGTCATCGTCGCGAGCCTCCGGATCCGGAGATTGCAAGTCCGGAGGTAGGGAAGGATTCATCATAGTTTTACTCATCTTAGTAGTGGTTTTTTAAATTTTAATACCCGATTTTGAAAAAACAATGTGGTCTCCAAAAGATAAGTCGTCAACTACACTAAAATCACTGATTACAATTCAACGATCGTATTTTGTTTTCAATTATTTTTATTTAGTCGATAGTTTAAAGACGATTACAAGCTATTTGTAGATGTTGAATTAAAAAATTGTTTCGTATTTTAAAAACTTTTAATGCTAATTCAATTAATACAGATAGCATTAGTAGTTAAAATGCTGTCAACTAGAGTAAAGTTTTTTAAATATTTCATTTTTAATGCTATTATGGTGAAAAATTTAATTGAACAAATAAAATGAGAAGGTAGATATATAAAATGAGATAAATCATTCTAAAGCATTTATTAAAACATGGATAAAAAACAATTTTTTATACAAACTTATCTATATACACGACATACAGAGAATAGGACAAACAATACAATTTATTTGTTTAAATTTAGTCAACCAGCCACATTTGACATTGTTATTAAAGAAAATGCCAATATTTAAGATAATCTGTAAGGACGCGTTTAATATTACGTTGCGGTCTTTCAGTCGCACGAACAGTCGTACTGGCTCAGCGAATGAAGCTCCGACACGGTCGCTATTTCCTCTTGTTGCAGCCGATCTGAGCTAGAGCTGGCCGTGGCAGGCCTACTGCTAGCTAGGCTTGGCTCTCTTGATTTCGTCGGTATCAGTCCCAGATCTCCGAACTCATAAAGGTTTTCAACGGGTTCCGATTCGAACTAAAAGAACAGAGAGAGAGAGAGAGAGAGAGAGAGAGAGGAGCGAGAGAGAGAGAGAGAGTAAGATTAAAGAATATGTAAAGAATTTGTTGTTTAGTGAAAAGCAAAAAAGTCTCACCTCTGAGGTCTCTTCGTATTCGGTAGTACTTTCTTGATAGCCTGCCAAGATGTCGAGGAGCGAACGAAGGAGCTTTTCCTTGACGTCGAGGAAGCAAGAGGAGCAGAGCTCTTCGAACTCATCCTCGTCTCTGTAGGATGTATCGGCTTGCATCTAGATGCATAGGCGGCAAAGATTGTCATTTGTTCAGGCGTGAGCGAGTTGAAAATTGAAAAATGTACCTGAAGCGCCTGCTTAATGGCAAACTTGGCCTCGGCGAGTATCCTGCTGAGGCGCTCGATTTCCCGGCAGTTGTCGCGCACCTCCCTCATCGAGTCGTCCCGCTCGAGGCGCTCGCGCTCCACGTTCTGCTCGAGCAGGCGCGCTTTCGTCTCGGCCTCGCTGCAGCTGCGACGAGCCTCCTCGAGGGCGAGCTCGCTGCGCTGGGCGTACGCCTCGGCCCGTCGAGCCCTGCCGATCGCCTTGCTCATCAAATGCTGCTCGCTCGCCAGTTTCTCGATCGTACGGTTCTGCTTCATCACCTAAATAAATAACTTCATTCTTTCAGCTAATTCCTTGGACAAAGTCAAGCATAAGCCGAACCTTAGACATTTAAGCGTTCTTATGCCTATATGTATACGTATATCGGTATGCCCTAATTACACTTCTTCTCCTAAGAACGTTTCAATTTATTACAACATTACAACATTACAGTAAGTTTACTCTCATATATACGTCCTGTGAGGACAATCTTTGCGAAAGTGGTCAGAAGAAGAGCTGCCAAAAATTGTAAGAAACAATTTTTTTAAGACACATCACACATTTTTCTATACTTATAGTAAAATTTGATATAAAGTCATTTTTTTTAATTTTTACAGTCTGTCGTAGCTTTACTGAATCGAATGTAATGTCATAATAAAGAACGTTGATTAATCTCTTTTGAATCTTAATACTGTAATAGAAATAGATTTTGCACTATTCTTATAAATTAATAATTTTATGTACTAAAGTTATTCATTTGAAATTTAATATAAACTTTTCATGAGTATGAATTATCCGAGTATGTCAAATTGCAAGCTAATTAAATATAAATTAAATAATAGTAATAAATGTTTAGCTTCTGCTTTACACCTGCCTCGCATAGATAATTCTCTCAAATAATTTATTCAACGCAATTTAAACATAAGAAGAAAATTAAGTGAATAAGCTTATAATCTAAGCAAACCTTCTCCAAGGCAATGCGAGCCTCGGCCTCGTAAAGCGACGCCTGAAGCCTGAGCGATCTTTCTCGCTCCTTGTAATCCTCAACCCTGGTGTCCAACTCGCCGCAGTGACTCAATAAACCGTTCATCTCTCGGTGTAGGGCGACGTTTTCACGCACGGCTCGTCTCGTCGCGTCAGCCAACCGTAGGCTCGTCGCCTCCCTGAAGCTTTCCGCCAGCTCGTTTATTCTCTTCTCCAGCTCTTTTTGCATCCTGTTTTCATATTCCATTTACGCTTACTTAATGTCCTTTTAATCTTACATTATTTTTATCCTCTCGCCTACATTTCTTTTTTCCTTACAAAACTTTCCAAGCTTTAAAAAAATCTTTCTACTCATTCCAAGGATATTTTTAGGCTCATCAACATCAAATTTTAAATCTAAATCGTTCAACATTTGTCTCCTCAATATGCTGTGATATTCGCATATATAAGTGCGAAACTTTAAACATCCTTTTTTCAATAAGCTCATCATCAACATTGAAATATAATTAGTTTAGACAAACTTTGATTGTGATTAGTAAACTTTTAGAAAAGATTCTTATTGTTGAATTTTTACAAGCAACAATGCAAGTGACAGAGCTCATATCTAATATTTGAAGAAAAGCTAATTCAAATGTGAAATCATTAATAAAACGTAGGTCGATATTAAAAATAATTAAAAATTAATGTCTATCTACATTCCCTACTTATACTAATAACTGTTATAACTTATTGAGATCCTTCTGGCATACAAGTATCTGCAGAGCATGTTTCAGAAAAAATCTCTGCTGTTCCACATTTTACATTTAATTCAGTCTGATTTTCAAGAAATTATTTTTATTATTCCTTCATAACTTTTATTTTGTATAATTGTAAAAATGTTAAAACCAATTGATTTTATCAAATTGTTTGAAGAAAATTATTAAAAAAACTTTAAAATCTAAAAAGTTAGTTTTTAAAAATTTAATTTTGAATTTGAAGAAAAAACATTTAAATTGAAAAAGTTTTTAAATTTGTTAAATATTTAAATGGTCATTTTTATTGATTTTTCACCATACCCTAGCAGAAAGTACCACTTTCACTCCCGGCTCAAAATCACGATAGTGGTATTTTCGATCCGGGTATGGTGAAAAATGGTATACGCATCATGGGAGGAAATAAAGAAAGCCTGCATGTTTATCGCATGTTTATCGACAATTTACATGCGATCTGGGTCATTCTTTATTTTTCCTCCCTAGGTGCGTAATATACTATTATTTTATATTATCCCCTTAAAATGGTCTAAAATAGCATGTAATTAAAAAAAATGATTAATTCACATGCACTAAAAATTAATTGAAAAACAAACTACAAAAAAAAATATACAAGATGATTAATATATGCAATTTTAATTACTTTGCTTTGCCAATGATCAATTTCTTTTCTGTTTCATAAAGTGTTTCTCTGTGACGTTTCTCTTGCTCATTCATATATTTTTCTTGCTGTTCAAATTTTTTCATCAAATCGATGCGAGCTAGACGATAATCTTCCAATGCGTTTAATTTGCCAGCTAAATTTGGAAATGTTTAAAACAAATTATTCATTTACAAATGAAGATTATTGTGTAATATCATTACGCAATTTAATTTTATCTAGGAAAAAGAAGAAACATTATTGAAAAGTAAAAACTATTATCTCAAAGAATTGTAACTTTATAAGTATTAAAAGTTAACAAGACCGACTTCTTTTCAGTGAAAAAAAAACGAAACAAAACAAAATTTCACCAGCAAGCTTAATCTCAGCAGTGAGATTATTCTCCATCGTTTTAAATTCATGCTCCATCATCTCCTCCTTTTTTTTAAAAGCTAGCTGCTCCTCCTTGCGCAGTTTCTCGAGTGCCCTGAGCCGCTCCTGCAGCTCTTTGGCTTCTTCAGTTTTGTTCTGCAGAATCACCTGCAGGTGGGCCGTCAGATCCGCTTTGTTCTCCTCGAGCTGCTGCAACTGGCCCTTTAATTTATCCGCCTCGACCTCCAACTCCTCATTGCGAGCTCGCAGCCTAGGGTATTTCGGATTCAAGGATTGCATTTTTTATTGGCTACATTTTTCGTTAATACGAAGATTAAGGGGTTTCAAAGAGGTATTTAAATCTGATTTTATTTATTTATTTATTTATTTATTTTTTTTGAAAATCATTTTGTGGTCGAGTAACTTTTCATATTTACGTGATTTTAATAAATTGATTTAGAAACAAACTTTTGTTTACACGGCAACAAATTTTTAATTTAATCTTATTAAAAAAACTATTTGTTTAGCGCTATGAAAGATTAGATTTATGAATACGAATTTATTTTTAAATAAACTTTATATATATATAAATAAGCTAAAACGAATTTTGTTTGGTTTATTAGTTACAAGAAAATTGAAAAGATTTCACATTCTTTAAAAACACTTTGAGTCTTACAACAATCAATTGCTTGTTTGCTTAAAAATGTCATAAAAAATGTAAAAATATAATAAAAATTTGTTGATTTCAGTTTTATTATTATTCACTTTTCTATATATAAATTAAAAAAAATAGAAATTCTTGAATAGAAATAATAAAACTCTAAAACTTTAAAGTTCAAAGTACCTTGTCAATTGTTTATTGTTGTCAAGAATTTGCTGTTCGTAAGTCACGGTCTCGAGTTCGTCAAGATAATTCTTTTTTTTAGCTTTTTTGTCCTTTTTTCCTTTCTTTCCCATTTCGTTAAAATTTTCTAAAAGTCCTTATAAGCACACTGTTTGTAAACAAACGTGAAATTTAGAATATCAACCAAAAAGTTAGTATCACGTGTATCGAATACTAAATCAAATCATGGTTAGGTATGGGTGCTCCATTTGTTGGGTTCAATATCTTTCGTTGTCATGGAGTTAACACTGCAGGTTGACAAGATGTGGAAGTATTTGAAATCGATAGATCTTAAATGTATTATTCCAAATTTATTTTACATCACAGCAATGGTTCGCAACAATTTAACAGCTATCGGCCTTTTAATTATCATTAATAACTAATTATTAGAAAATCGCTGCAGACTAAAATAAAAGATCGACGTTTTATTTACGATGTGATATTTTGACATTAACGATAAACAATAGAAATCAAGTGGTACTTTACAGTGTTATACTGTATACTGAGAATGTACTATTGATAAATCAAAAACCGCGAGTATTGAAAGTCATTTTATATCATAGCCAAATTTCAATTTTTAAGCACACAAGACAGGATTCTTTTTCATTATGCACATAATCGTTTTCACAATGAGAATAAACAAAAAGACTTTCACACATCATTTCTTATTTCAATCTGTACAGGTGTTTTATTTGCACTTTTACAATATTTTAAAATGAATATAGAATAAGTAATAAATTATCAATGATAACTTTTATAATTTAAATCTATATTCAATAGTCTTATCTTATTTATTATTTTACAACAGTTAAAGAATCATGAACTTTGCTTGTTTTTGAAAAAAAATATACAATAAAATATTAATATTTAGCATTAATTAATTATTGGTTCATACTTTTAAAGATGATCTTTACTATCATAATTATTAAAAGAATTTAAACTTAGGATTATGAATTTCTGGATATTCTATAAAGTAAATGTATGTTTCAATTACTTTTATAAAGATTACTAGTAAAATAGCCAGTTCAAAATCAAGCATAAGCGCTTTCAACCTCCTAGATAAATTAATTTCTTAATTATTTACACCGATTAAATTTAATAACAGACTTTTTTCAATTATACTATTATGTTAATAGTACGTTCAGAAGTATTAAAAAGTTTTTAAAGGTATGTTAAAGATTTATTGAAAAGCAATAATAAGCAACTAATATCTATGTACAAATTTAATCGATATAATCTATAACAAAATGAAAAAGCCACTTTTACGAGAATAAATGTAAGTAAAAAATTGAGCAGATATTTTAAGTTCTAATATAAACAAATACATTTCTGTAAATGTTATTATTTTATTATTTTGGAATTATTTTGGGACTTTCACTATGATGTTATTTTGAAAATTGATAGTAATAGCAAATAAATATTTAAGGAAAAACATATATTTATAGATAACATTCAACAAAGTGCTTTTAAATTTCTAGTTAGAAGTTCACAACGACTTCATTTTATCACGATGTAATTTAAAAATGAAGTAAAACCTTTCAAAGCTCGTTTTTGAAACCAAAAAAGAACTTTAATCAAAGAATCTCTGTTTAATTTCATAAATAATAAATCCAAAAAACCAATACTATATAATTGGCTTCTTTTCTATTTTTACAATAGGTAAAGATAAATATAAAAGCAAGTGAATTCGTATACTTAAAAATCCTAACAATGATTGTTTTAAGAAAACTTTTCTGATTTCAAAAATGATACAATTTGATTTTTTCACAAGTTTATGAATCCTTTGTAATGTCGCTCATTAGAGTGTCCAGGTCTTTCGCGAAAAATAGACAAGCTGACCCTGAGCTTGGTCCCACATGGTCGTCGAAAGTTTGTGCTTAAAGGCGGTGAGTATACGTGAGTACTCTTGTAATCATGCGTATATTCAATCGACCGTGTGTATCTCAAACGAGTTGTACTTAGTTGACTGGTGCTGCTGGCGCACGCTGTACAGCACGTTGCAGATAGGGCCACCTATAAACAAGTACAATGCCGAGCATGCCGGCAAAGATGCTGATAAGATGTAGATCCCAGTTTTTGTCCCACAGCGACTGGTCCCACAGACTTAGCTGCTTGAAGAGGCCTAGCTCCTCTACATAGTCTAGGCCAAATAGCAAGAAAAGTTTGATGAGAGCAAGTGCAACGGGAATTCGCGCGTCCGGACTAGCCTCCGCCGCTAAATCATAGCAGCGCTTTGCCAGGTGACGATCCTTAGTCAGACCAAGGCCACGCTCGTGCATATAACCGAGATTGAACATAGCTTGAGCGTTATGCTGTTGCTCCGATGCGGATCTGTAGTGGCTCGCGGCTGCTTCAAAGTCCACTTTTGTACCTCTGCCATAATAATGAGCATCGCCAAGTTTTACCTGAATTAAAATATTTAAAGGATCATTTTAAGTTTTAAACGATGATATTTATAATAAAAAAAATAAGTAAATAAAAAAATGAGAAATCAAAAAACTATATGTACCTGAGCAACTGAATAGCCTTGAGCAGCTGCGCGAGCCCAGAGCGATAAAGCTCGCACGAGTCCTTCTTCTTCGGTGAGGATGGTCGTCTCAGCACGATCCAGAATGAAGGCCGCGTTGCTTTGGGCAACTTCGTAGCCCATCTCAGCCAGTAGATAGTACGTCACGAAAGCCTCGTCAATTCGAGCCTCTCGGTAGTCTGCATGGGCGGCCATCAGCTGGTCACTCCATTTACCTCGTTCAGCGACATTCTTAAGCAGCTCCACGGCGGAAGGGCAACTGCGCATCATGCCGGTGCCAGTGGCATGCATCTGCGCTAAATTGTAAAAAGCTAATACGTGACCCGACTGACTCGCCAGACTAAAGTACTTGTTCGCTAGCTTGTAGTCCCGTCGCACACCCGTACCGCCTAGAAACGAAAATAGTTAATATAAGAGAAAGTAGAATTTTCGAAAAGTGTTTCAAACACTTATTTCAAAAAGTAGTAAAATATAGTAAAATCAGTAAAATTATTGATTCTACTCGTAAACACATTACATATTCAAATCAATAAATTATCTTTACCATTTTTATATGTATTCAAGTTAATAATAGTGTATTAATAAATTTAAAACAAAATAATAAATAAATTTAATTACGTACTAAAATACATATTTCCAAGCTGTAATTGTCCATCTACCCATCCTTGTTCTGCTGCCTGACTGAAGTAATGAAGAGCTTTAGCAGGATCTTTATCAACACCTCTACCGTACAAATACATAAGACCAAGCCCACTTTGCCCCACTGGATTTCCTAACTCGGCTGCTCTTTTAAAATACTTATATGCAGTTTCATTATCTTGTTTAACAATATCACTACCTTCTAGGTAAATCTGCACAAAAGTTATAATTTATTGAGTATTAGAATATTTATATTTTACTTAAATCTTAGAATTATTAATTCAAAAATAATTGAGTAAAGTTACATTTTTAGCATTATTTTACTCAAATTTAAGTGAATAAACAAAAAAAATAAATAGAATTGAAGAGATAATAATTACTTATACAAAGATTTATGAAGTTATCGCTCCTGGTTTAATATTAATTTTTTTTGGTCTTCCTGGAGAAGATCTTTGGCTCCTAGACGTCCGATAAATTCATTTTTTTAAAAATTAATAATTACTTACTTTTCCTAAAAAGGCCATTGCAACTGGATTGCCTGCATCAGCAGCATTTTGAAAATAATGAAGAGCCCTTTGATGATCAATAGGCACACCTCTTCCGCCTTGATAATGCAACTGACCTAAACCAACTTGAGCTTGTATATCACCCTTTTCAGCAAGTAACTGGTAATATTCAATCAGATCTTGATCAAAAATTCCTGAACTATAGTTGGGATTTTCGTGCTCGTCGAGAAGTCGTACGCGCTGTACCACTGGACCTCCGCTCAGTGATACTTCTTCCGCAACCTTGTTAGCTACTTTTCGGTAAAAATCTAAAGCTTTTTCACAAGATGCTTGAACAGTTATTCCAGCCCAGTATCGATAACCCATGACCATTTGCGCTCTAACATCACCTCCAAGGGCTGCCATGGTATAATGAAGAAGAGCTTTAGCTTGAGAAGCATTTACTCCCCCAAGACCAGTTGCATATAGGAATCCCATACCCTAAAATTAAATAAATAAAACATACTTCAAAATCTTGTAAATTTTGTTAACTAATTTCAATTTAAATTGAACTGAACAAATTTAAAATAAATTGTGAAAAAAATGTTTCAATATTATAAGTCTCAAAATATCATATTCTATTAAATTTCAAATTTTCAAATACTACTATATACTCCTTTTAATTTTTATGTGTAATGACTGTGTGTAAAAATATTTTACCATGTGTGCTGAAGGCAAGCCAGTTTCAGCAAGTTCTTTAAATGTATTTAAAGCAGCCGGTATATCTTCACTAGTTGAACGCGAAGAAGAAGAGCCAGTGGGTATTCCGAGTAACTGAGCCCAAGCCAGCATAGAACGAGCTTCCTTATGACCTAATGTTGCTGCAGCAGCAAGTAGTTTGTAAGCTTCAAGCTTATTCACACGAGTTGCATTTAAAAGACCTTTGGCTTCTTTGAACAATTCTTCAGCTATAATAAAAGAATATTTGAAATAAAACTTGTATCAATTAAAAAGAATAATTATTTAATTTTAAAATAGTAAAATAAAAAAATACAGATATTTGCAAATCATTTATGACACGATATATTTCTGATATAAAACAAACATTGTTGTATTATTAATAAAATATTTAATAGAGAATTATAAATAAGAAATAAAATAAATGAAATATTTACCTTCCTGTTCCTGGGGTGTAAGAGGTTCAGGAGCTTCTTCGGGAAGCAGTTCTTCCGGTTTCTCATCAGTCCAACCTTCAGTTTCTTCTTCCTCTGTCAGCAAGATTTGTTGAGAAGATTCGGAACTGTCGGTATCTTTCTCCTGATCCCGCAGTTTATTAACCCAATATTTAGTGGAATCTTTACTAAGACTCTCCTCTCCATCTTTGTTGTCAATCTGCTGCTGCTGCTTCAATGCCTTATCTCCAATATAAGGATCTGCAGGAGGCAAGAGTGACCTAATAGTATCCCTCAAGGCAGAGATCTCCCTTAGGTGTTCGATAATGGTTTCCAGATCTTCGGTAACAATCTCCTCTTCAGATGAGTCCTCGCTGGTCTTGGTCTGGGAGGCAACTTCGTTGGCATCTTCCTGCTTCTGCTCCACTTTAGATGCATCCTCTGCTGCTGCTGCTGCTGCTGCTGCTGTCTCGGCTCTGACTCTGACTGCCCAGGCGAACAGCAGAAGCGCGGCAACTGCGTGGCCAATCTTCATTTTTCACGACTCCTTGACTCGCTTGTTATCGTAACATAGCCGGCGACGCGCGGATTCACCGAACGTCAACACATACGTGGACATTCTCTAGCAGACTGCCATCGTGCCGCCTATCATCATTAATTACGTCAGTATGACACGTCAGTAGACTCGGAGAACTTTGCCTACACGCCGAATATCGGTAAACGTTAGTTGTTCATTTTTAAAATTAATCCAACAAATCTGCAGCTGCACAGCTGGAATGAATGCTTCGAGCCAAAGGGCTTTTACTTACCTCGTCGAGCGGTCTCGCCTTCCCCAACTTTCACTTTCGGTGCAGCTCCGACGATCATACAGATCATAAGTACCAGCAACCCAGCAGCACCAGCGAGTCGTCGTCGTCGCGTTTACGTTGACGATGTACTGCTCCAGTGCTCCTCTCTTTCTTTCTAGCGATAAATTTTCCTTTCGCTTTTAACTCACCAAACAAACTGCCATCGATTCTCAAATTAGGAGCTGTAACTGACGGCTAGTATCGAATCTTCGAGAACTGAAAATTTAGCAAAAATCAACGTTGACAAGTCAACGACAGTATACTTTTACGAGGATTCGTGCGCCGATAACATTATACCTATGGCTAGATACTTATGTTGCTTGCGAGACGATGACGACGATGAACCATACAAAATATAAGGGATCTTTGATTCTTGGTACTTTTCACACTACATAGTGGCAGCCCTGTTTCGTTGATTGACACTCTGAGTGTTAGATGTCGTGCTATATACTAGTTTCAATGACTGTAGGGTGTAGGCCTATAGGAATCATTATTATTTCAGAGTTAATTAGTTTTTATTAATTTTACACATTTTAAGCATGAAATTATGCAATGACAATCAATAATAAAAAAATCATTAATAAAACCATTTTTCTGAAATAATGAGTGCAATTATAACCAATGATAGTATTTAAAATTATTTTAATATTTTTATAAAATCATATGTATTTAAAATACTGTATTTTCAATATTTAAAAATAAACATTTTTCTTTAAACAATATGTTAATACACCATTTTCTAAAAAGAGACCCTTAAGGGGACTGTATCAGAATTTTTCGAAATTTTGAGTAAAAATAATTATAAAAGAAATACAGTATTTTTTGGAAGTATTTTGTAAACTAATAACTGTATAACTAACAAATTAATCAATTAGTTGGACCCATTTATTAATATGGAGTTAAATGATATTTCCTAAGTAATTTTTAATACATCTTTTTTGTTCAAGATATTAGTAAATATTTAATTACAAGAAATGATATAATTATCTTTATTTTACTGTAAAATCTACTGATTATTATAAATAAATATTCGATTTTACACCAAGAAAAGGATTTATTTAAAATTATAATTACATAATAAAATTTAAATCTATTGGCAACAAAATTCTTTTAGCAATTTAAGGAAAATGTACTGAAATTTTTAATTTTGTCGCGCAAATTCAAACAATTACAGCAAAATATTATAAAAATACAAAATATTTAATTTTTTTTGAATAAGTATAAGTATTTTATGTTAGAACTAAAGTCCAGTTAAGAAAAGATAACGATAGTGCAAACGGCCTAAACTTACGGATTTCCGGTATAGATGTATACGTATATGTAGTTTAAAGATGAAATGAAGGAAATATGAAATTAGACTATAATCTTACTAGGAGAGGGTCAGGCTTCCGGATATTCTAGCAGATGTATGTACGGTTTTTTCTAAATTGATTTATGTATGTTATAAGAGTAGTATCATTTATCAGAATTATCTAAAATTGAACCTAAAAATATGCACAACTCAAGTTCTTCTAACCAATAAAGTCTAATATTCTGGTTTTCATCATATTTTGGCATCCATTTGGAACCCTGACTCTCTCCTAGTTAGTGAAAAACCAACATTCTATATAGAAATAACTGTAATTAGTTAAAAATTTTCGCAAAAATTATTATATTATATTTAAAAAGTATTAATTCTCACAAATTATATTGTGATTCTATCGTTAAATAAATTTCTAATGATTATTATACTAAATATAGAAATAAATTATAACATAATCATTTAAAAATAATCAGAAAATATTTATCCATGTTTTGCAAAATGGAATTTCTGTATTTATTTTTATCAAAATTTCTAATTATATCAATTCTGTAAAATTTTCATGTTTTAGGTAATATATGAAAAATTCTCATATATATATATTGTAATTTTTGAACTAAATATCTAAAATTTAAATTTTTAATAAGAAATATTATATATAAGTACACAAATAGAAAATTAAATAGCCTATCTATTTGGGTTCTTATAATAAAATGTCGTTTAATATAATTTTTTATTTTTACTTTGTAGAAATACAATTGAACTATAGAATCCTTATTATTATACAGTCAATAATTTGTCTCACAAATATAGGGCATAGGTTGTCATTTATTTAAGTTTTTTTTTACTCCGTTAATAACGTTAACCTTCGTATAGCCATTTTTAGAGCTACGGAAATACATATAATTTTCAAGGTTATCTTCGCGAAGTTTTCTCGATTTTTTTATGTCCCTATTTGTATATGTTTAAGTGCAATTCCTTTTTAAACGAGCGCATGTGTGTTGAGCGTAAATACTTTGACTTTTTAAACCGACTCATCTTGTCAAAGGTTTTATCATTTGTTTTTAATTTTTAAATTTCAGCAATATTTTATATAAGGAATTTGCACCAACTTTCAATGAGCATCTATACTTTTTGAAAAAGAAATGCCGCATATAATTATATATATAGGTATATATACTATATAACAGCAGAGATCTCTTTTTGTCTATCTGGTCTTACAGCTGATTTTAGACGTTACTACTTACTCAGTAATTATATTTCTACAAATGATAGCGGTGATAGGTAAATAAAAAATTAAGCAAAATCATGGTTTCAGCTAGTTAATAAGTATTTAGGTAGTTATTTTGAAAAGGCAAGCCGTGAGCGCGTGACGCGCGTCAATTTCGAAAGTCGCAAGAGGAGCAGAAAATATTGGGCAAATAAATTGCAGGCGTTTGAATAATCTAACCTCTCTTGGCTCGTCATGGCAGATGAAACTGATCAAAGCCACAACATAGAAATATAAATTCGAAATCAGGAGAGTAAGAGCGAGATCGAGAGGCAGTGAGCAGCAGCAGCAGCAG
>JAPYZA010000689.1:0-12458 GCA_030522685.1 Eupelmus azureus | reverse complement strand
TAAGCGGCAGCCCGCAGCTAGCTCGCGTTCGCGCAGCTCGCGGCTGCAGAGCGGCTCGCTCGCGAGTCGCGAGTCGCGCTTAGTGTATGTGCTGCCGCCGGAGCTCGCGCGTCCGGGATACGGATACACTATACGCAGACACGCACACAAGGTTTTGTCGCGCGGTGCGTGTGCCGCTGCCGCCGTCTCTTACTCACCCACACCTACATAACGACGTAGCTATAATATTCTTCCTTGGCTCTGTGCTGTGGCTCTCTCAACGACCTCCGCGCGTGTGCGACGGCGAACCTATACCAGCAGTCTGCAGCATAAGGAGGCGCCTCTGTGGTAACAACGCTCAGCGCCCGCACACAGAGAAAGAGAGCGAGAGCGCCAAAAGAAGAATACAAAGAGCGAGAGAGAGAGAGAGAGAAACTCGCTTAGCGCGACAACAGTGGGATAGCTCGCGCTCCGTGGAGCGAGAGAGAGAGAGAGAGAGCTGCAACAGCTGGCCGCTCGCGGCCCGGGACAGAGCAGCGCGAGTCTTCCTCCCCAGCTCCGTCGTCTCCGTCGGGCCCCACACGCCTCCGTGTATATACCACGTAGCAAGAGAGGCGCTACGGGCCAGCGCGCCAGCGCGAGCCTCTGCCACTGTGTTCTTCTTTTACACAAGTACATATCGCGCACACACCTCGTCTTTCTCAAAGCAGTGTCTGTGCGTCTCTCTCTCTCTCTCTCTCTGTGTGAGTGTGTGTTTTTTCCTCTGTGCATATAGTGCGCGCATATAGTGTATCTGGCTACTGCGGCTGCTGCTCCTCCTCCTAATCATCGAGTGCGCAGAGTTGTTGTTTTTTTTTGTTCTTCCTGCGATCGAGAGCAGCGGAGATGGCCAAGACCTACGACTATCTGTTCAAGCTGCTGCTCATCGGGGATTCGGGCGTCGGCAAGACCTGCGTCCTCTTCCGTTTCTCCGAGGATGCCTTCAACACGACCTTCATATCCACCATCGGTGAGTATATCTTTTCCTACATGCCTACATGCCTACATCTCTCTCTCTCTCCTTCTCTACACTCTATTTCTATCTCTATCCCTCTCTCGCTTTCTTTCTCTTTCTATCTTATTCTCTGATGTCTCGGTAGCGACGCTAAACGTCCTTTCTTTTTTTCCTCTCGCGCGCGACCAACGTCCTTGGAGACCTTGCGCGCGCGCTACCCCATTGCATTCTGTCTTGCTGCTGCTGATATCGAAACTGCCAGTTGTTGCTCGCCGAGGAAGCAATGTTCGCGCTCAGTTTCAACCTTGTGCAGTGCGTTGCTCTTTCTCTCTCTCTCTCTCTCTCTCTCTCTCTCTCTCTCTCTCTCGTCTAGGTTAGGCCGCCCAGTCTATATACTGTTTCTGTTTTTTTTTGCTTTGTCGTCTGGTGCACAGCTAACCAAGACTAAATGGCTATAGGGCTCAGGATCAAGCTCTGTTTCAGTAGAGAATTAATTGAGGGATTTGTTCTGTAAATAATTAGCTGATTGTGTAAAAGATGCTTGATTCATTGTTTAGTTTGCGCAGGCTACTCATCAATCAATTTATGTGCATATTTCAATTTTGTTCACTGGAAAATAAGTAGAGTCAGGAAAGCGATTTGTATTTTGCACTCCGATTTGTACAAGTGCTTCACCAACAATATCAGAAGGTAGGCAAGAGCGAACTGATAAACTTTGATATCTAGATGATAAAGACTCTTCATGACAAATTCATTGAGTATTTTACATTTTTTTAATTGTATATTTCAATTATAGTACAGTAAGCTTTGAGTATTTCCTTTAGCATTTAAGCAATTATCAAGTTCTGTGAATTGTAATTAGCGATTCTAAAAATGAGATATGAACGAAAAGCCTTGATTGAAAGAAAATACCTAGTGTGATTGATGACTAATGTGTAAAGTAAGAAAGTCTGATTATAGTGGTATAATAATGTTTTCTCTTTGCCAAGTTATATGAGGAATCTGTGTTAAAAAATGTCATTATTTTCATAAAATTATTATTAATGGTTCGTATTTCAAAAAATGTAACTCCATATAGAGCACTATTCAAACTTCTATAAGGAATTCAAAGTATTCATTACTAATACTGAGTCATTTAAAACACTTGTGGCTGCCTGGTGAGATATAGACTGTCTTCTTTATGTTCTCAGTAAAATCTTTGTGCCAACTTTTTCTGTCTGTTCTTTTTTCATTCACTTATCTTAACTTAAAATAGCAAAACTTTAGGAAAAATATTTATAATTCATTTTTACTTATCTTTATTATTAATTTATATTTTGCGTATATCCACATTTTTCTTTAAATTAAAATCAACAAGTAAAAAAGTCATTATTATGTAAAGTCAAGAATGAAATTCCAAAGTACAAATGATGATGACATTCTTAGTCTTTATAACATTAGCCATTTTTAGTTGCACATAAATTACTTATTTATTGCTTCAGATCAGGTTCAGCACATGAATGACAAAATTTTATTTGTCAAAACCTTAAATTTTCCATTTTCTTAAGAAGATGGTTAAAATTTTCTGTTCCTAAAGTTTCTCATTTGTTTACATCCTCAAACGTTTCAACTAGTCTTAGGTACTTGGCTCGTCATCTAATTACGTGATTCGAAAAACCTCGCGCTCCACATTTTTTAGTTTTGCACCTAAGAGACATCGACTAAAAAAAATCACCTCGTCACGCGTATGTATTATACACACGCTCATGTTCATACCTACGTATAGAAGCATTTGAATAATGACGTCGACGAAATGAAGTAGCTGATTAATCCGCGCGACGTAGTCGAGAAAACAATTAAGCAAAAAGCCGCCGACGGGGTATAGTAGCATTCTGAAAATGCAGGCTCGGAGGCGTTTGTCGTTGGCGTTTTATCTGTCTTTAATATTTCGAGTTTGAATAATGCGTATTATTTTTGTCAATTAAAAAATGTACAACTAAAAACAAAATTTTAAATGTTCAAAAAATATTGAATTACCAATAGTGTGTTGTTTGACAATGACCATCAAAAGCAGTAGAAGAGATTAGAAAAAGCGAAAATAATTTTTTTATGTATTTTAAGATAAGCTAATTTTTGCTCTTTGTTAAATTTTGCGCCTAACTCTTTTTAAAGTAAGCATTTACTTTTGCTTTAATAAACGTCGCGTAAAATTCCAATGACTATACGATTTGCTAAAATGTGCCGCTTTCATTACTCGTCAAAATTTATATATTATAAATTTTTTTATTACGTAATCGTATAAAATTTCATTCATAATATTGTAGTAAGTCTGAAATAAGGATAGTGGTTTTTACAACTTTTCTTGCTAATGCTTTTTTAGCGCACGCGAAAATTCATTTATTTACTATATAAACGCGAATTCGATTAGAGCATCGCGTGCATCTCCAGTGGACTCTTTTTAAGCAGCTATTGTCAAAAGATCAACTGCTTCCCAATCCCATTAAATATCCACGAAAGCCCAAAAAAAACACTCTAATCATCAGTAAGCCAAGTGCCAGATCCGTCGAGATTAATAGAGTCTTCGATTTCCGCTACTTATCCCAGAATCGATCGGAGAGCCCATCGATGTCGCTCTCTATAAATAACGATTCTCAAGAAGAGGCATCATCACGCACTCGTTTCACGCGCCTATCGCTGCGGGTGTGTCTCATATTATAATAAGCGAGTGTGCGGCTGTCTATCGCTCGTTGACTCGATCAGCCGAAGCGCACCAGCAACGATCGTCTTTGCTTGCGTGCCGTTGAAAAGAAAAAAATAGTATTATATGTGTAGGCAGAAGTAGAGGAAGTAAAGACAAAGGGCACATTCTGGCTCTCTCTCTTGCGCGCGCGCATGCAATGCGCATCATTGTTTCGATGACTTCGTAGCTTCCTCCCTCCCCGCACGCGGCTGCTGCTTCTTGGATGCAGTATTTATTGATGACACACATGGATGCTTCGAAGGATTGAAAGAGACTTCATTTTTTTTAGCTAAATTTGGCTTTCAATGGGATCGCGTAATCAAGCGCGATTTCTAGATATATCTTTACGTAACTAAAAAATAATATAAGTATATATTGTTATTAACAATTTGTTTGTTTCGATTTGACAAGATATTTTATTAACTTCGAGAAAATAAGTATTACTTGTGCTAACATTTAATATCACATTAATAGATTTATAATTAATTAAAAATGTGACAGATACATTATATCATTTATTTTTATGTCATACTTGAACTAACTTAGAATGATTATATAGACTTGGAGTGGTCAAGAGATTACGCAGCTGAAGGATATAATAACGCGTGTACGTTTATGTGTGTATATATATATATATATAGGGAAAGAGAGCGCGAGAGACAATCGAATAAAGTGAGAAGATGGAAAAAATTAAGTTATAGGCTAGCTACCCTCAATCGTATGTACAATACCAACTCGATGACAAGATATTATTTAACCTTTTGAATTCCAAACGTATACAAAGACTTCCAACGATGTAAATTTGTATTGCGACGTCGTCGTTTATGCGCGTTAAGCATTTAATATTTCAGTTTGTTAGTTTGTCGCTTTTATTAAGTTTATTGCAACAAAACAGTTTTAATTACTTTTTATACAATATCTTTTAAATTCTGTTTTTACATATTTACATTTTTGTACTCAAACACTTACTTTTAACAATACTTTTAATAATATGAAATATATAAATTTATTAATTTTATTTAATTACAATTAATTTATTTTGAACAATTTTTTAACACGTAATTTTTAAAGAAAATTAAGAAAGCGTTTTTTAAATGGAAATTAACATTAACTGGATTGAAACGTATGTTCTAATTACCGCTAAAGCTCGCAGCAGGCGTTTCTTGTTGAACAGTAAAGTTATTTTAGAGTATAATAAATCATGCAATGTTAAAATAACAGTAAAATAAGTCTTAAAAAGAAAAAATAAATGGTGGCATAAACTACACAGAATATAAGTAATATAATACCGAACTTGTCATTGATTAATCAGTCTCAACTTCTTAACAATCAATATTCAATTCCACCAGTCGCATTACACTTTTTTCTGCACTGCGGATAAAAGAGAATTTTTAACCTGCGTCGGCAAATTCTTTAAGTCTATGAATTACTGTAGGTACTTACTACAATTTCTAACGGTTTAAAAGAAAATGAACTGATTTTATGCTTTCTCGCATCGATCCTTCCTATATCTGTTTAGCTAGAAAATTTTTATGACGAAATTCCAGGATCGCTCAACAAGTTTTATTACGTCACAAATAGGTATACCAACTTGTCCTTTATTTTTGTTTTTAACGTTTAGTGTTTGTAGTCTGTAGTAATTTTATATATTAATATATTTAAGATATTGAAAAGAAATCATTGAAAAAGAAAAATATGAAAACGAGTTCTGCATACTTTCTAAAAGCAAAAGCTCTCGATTAATAATAATTCTCCTCGAACGAAAGACTGTTTTACGTTCTTCAAATTCAGTAGAGCAGGTGGTAATGATCAAAGGGTCAAATATCTTTCGGATTAAGTACGCATCCAGTCGCTCTAAATACGATCTCCATTCGCGCTCAAAACTCTCGAAGCAAGAAACTTCCTTTTAAATTCTCCACTATCACCAAGCCAGAAAACTCGTAACGTACTTAATTATCGCTTCCTTTTTACCAAAACTTGCACTCATATCTATCGACCTGTGAAGCCAAATAACACAAGAAACCATGGTGCAGGCGCACTCGGGATCATTCACAGTGATCTCAGCTGTTCACAAACGGCCACGGAGAAGAGTCTGTCAGTCTCTGAGTCACGCCCGCTCGTTACTCGCTCACATTCCACTTTAAACGAGGCAAAGTCCAGACCAAAAATTTTAATTAGCCAAGAGCGAGAGAGATACATATACGTCTACATATACATATACATACAAACGCGCATCGCCTGTCCTTCACCTTTGCTCTTTCCGATATCGCTCTTTGCTTCTATTCTTCACCTTTTTTTTCTTCCTACCTTTTTGTTCGCTCCAAGAGATGCGATGATTTAAGCCATTTTTCATGTTTTAGGAATCGACTTTAAGATTCGCACAATAGAGCTCGACGGCAAGAAGATCAAACTACAGATATGGTGAGTTTATTCTCTGACCTTATTAAAAGATTTAATATATCCAAACTTTAATATTATGTGTATACATATACTGGAGAGGCACTTATCGTCCGTCATTTCTTTGCTAATAAAAAGTCAAAAACTTAATTTTAATTTTTCTGTATAACAAAATACTAATAAAAATAAGTATTATATTATAATTATTAATTTTTTTTTCAATATTTGCATTTTCTATACCACAAAAATAGATATTATAAAGTTTTCACATAACAAATAATAAAATGATTCGTAAAATATTTAATGTAACGCAAAAACGATTTTCGTTTATTTATTTATTTATTTTTTAAACGTAAAGTTAAAATTTTTTAATTAGCGAGTAAAAGAAATCATCAAAAAATCGGAAGTAAATTATATGCATTTAGAGAGAAAGTTGGTCAGTCTAGAGTACGAATATTTGGCACCCAAACCGTATTCCGGAACAACCCGTGATGCGTAAACTATTTTTCGTGTGACTCTTTCCATAGCGGAGAAAATGTTTCGACAGTCCATTATAAATATTGTAGTGTGTAACGAATTTGGATTATTTTACGGCGCACAGTATTGACGAGTATTAGAATATCCATATATTCAAAATGTAAATTTTAGACAGTATATACATATAAATATTGACTCTTCAAAATATCAACTATTATTAAGTATTAAAATCGAGAAATTTGCCGAGATTATTGTAATGAAAATCTAATCAGTAGAAAAATATTTTTCCTAAAACTTCGATATACCTACTTAATAACATTTTAGACTTATTAAAAATCTTAAATTTTTTATTTCTTTAACAGTATTCTGGAATTCGATATGTCTGTCATTGGAAAATTATTCCACTTTTTTATACTCATTGTATATTTTGGCGGTTGAACAACGAATTTTTGAATCTTCATATACAAAATTAGTTATTCGACTATAATTGTATAGTATTGGATCCGCGGTCCCTCTTACGTCCACATTGGCAACTATACACTCGTTATATTTAGACAATTCCATGTAGACTAGATATGGACAAATCTTGGACTTGTACTAAAAAATCCATCCTCGGGCTAAAAAGGCCCACTTTATAGAAAGAGAAGAATTATTATAATAATGATTTTTATAAGTTTATAAGGTTGCTGTATCACAATAATGAATTGAGTATAAATTTGAAAGACAAAGTAGAAAAAATTTGATAAAACGTTAAGCATCAATTTTATTGCACGCATTTACAATATGACTAATCATATCGTAAATTCAATATAATAGGCCTAATACTTAAATTTGAAATAACATATGAATGAAGTAGAACGGTTGTTGAAATGTTCCAAATTTACTAGTTAATGAATTGTTTAAAATGTTTTAATTTACTTAGACCAATGCACTATATATACTCATGAATAAGTTGGAGGATATAATAGAAAATTGTAAAAACGCAAATCGCTGAATGTTTTTAGGGATACGGCCGGCCAGGAGAGGTTTCGCACAATAACGACGGCCTATTACAGAGGCGCGATGGGTATAATGCTCGTGTACGACGTGACGAACGAGAAGAGCTTCGAAAACATAAAAAATTGGATACGCAACATCGAGGAAAATGCTTCGGCCGACGTGGAAAAGATGCTGCTCGGCAACAAGTGCGAGCTGACGAGCAAGCGGCAGGTGTCGAAGGAGCGGGGCGAGGCCCTCGCCATCGAGTACGGTATCAAGTTCATGGAGACCTCGGCCAAGTCGAGCATCAACGTCGAGGAAGCCTTCTTCACCCTCGCGAGGGACATCAAGGCGAAAATGGAAAAGAGATTGGTGAGTATCCAACTGACGGCTCGACTAGGACTACAATTATTTAAGATTAAATTACCTTCATTATCCCTTCCCCCCTATTGGAATAAATCGAGACTCTGTGAAATAACTTTAGCTCTTGGTTATTAGAAAGATTTTGTGTCTTGTATCGTGCTCCAACAATAACGGCGCCTCGTCAATCATTATATATATATACCTTATGGAATAACAAATGTTTCTCTGTTTTTTCCCCATGCCTCTTTTCTCTCTGTGTTCGGTGCGGGTCTATATTGGCAGAAGGTAACTCTATCCTGACCTCTCTCTCTCTCTCTCTCTCTCTCTCTACTTATACCGTAACTGCATCCTTATGACGTCTGCAGCTTTTAAGCTATTATTGTACTTGCACAATTATTTTGCGCCATTGTGAAAGATGCGGCACCTGACTGAAAAATTAACTATTTATAACTTCTTCCTCTTTGTATTACTGTGCGAATCGATAATAGATTTGGCAAACAAACTACTAACGGGATCTTATACCTTTTTTCTGTTCGTTAAAAAATCGCAACTTGTATTATAATAGCTTAAATCTCCGCTTCTGTATATACTAACTTAGCTTATATTGTTTTCATTTTAATTTTCATTTTTTCATAGACTAATTCAATGGCTTACTTTTGAACTTGTAATTTGTGTTAATTGTTTTGTAAATATCTTTTGTAAATATACTACACTTACTAGATATCACTGGAATGTACAATGTATTGATTTTTACTTACATCAGTATATCAAATGTTCATAATGTCATATAAATTTATTATAACACCAATAATAAATATTACCCTTTTTCTAAAATATTTAACTTAATAGATTCATAAAGATATTATCTGTACAAACTTAAATTTAAATCTATTTAAAAACACAAAAATTCAGAATTATTTTGCTAATACAGATAGTTTGTAGTTATAGAACTTTTCAAGAAATGAAATTGAATAGAAATTTTTATATTTGGTAATAAATAATATTATTATTACTATTTTTAATTTTAAATAGACTTATTTTCCTATATAATATTTTTGTATCAAAAATTCTATTGTAATTTTATTACAAAAACATATACATATAAAAGAACCTTTCTTAATAAAATTATGAATAACAATACTAAAAACTATTAAATTACAATTGCATGTCCTAATTTTTAAATTCATGAAATTGCATTAATCATGAATTTATAATAGCAAATTTCATTTCAATATTAGCTTTAAATTTGTTGGCTATTTAAAATTTTTATTTTCATATAATACATTGTGATAGTTTTAAGCCTACTTTTCTTTTTTTTTCTTTTTTTTTTGAGTGAGTTATATTTTAAAAAACTTTTTAAAAAAGTATAATTAAAATTATTATTTAATTTTAGGAGGCATCAAACCCACCAAAAGGAGGCGGACACCAACTAAAAGCTATAGAACCTCAAAGGAAACCTCCAAGCCTGTTTTCACGCTGTTCTATACTTTGACCCCTCAACTACCTGCTACATGATACTAAGGCCCACTTGTCTACTACTGTCGTCTACTTACGTTCTCTTTGTCGAACGAAATTTCTGTTCAAAGAGCAGACTTGCAATGGGCATCTGCCCCCCAAGGAGTTCTGTGATTTTACTCCTTGACGATGGATGTATCTTGTCAATTGGGTGGTGTTTTTATAAATTATACAATAATCGACACTCTCCTAACGGAAACATTGGGGGAGGAACTGTACTGACTTCATAGGCTGAACTACTCATAAATAGTGTTTTCTTTCTTCGTCGAATTTGATATAACAAATAAAGCAAGTTTTTTATTTTAGATACCACAAAACTTACAGGAAGTTTTTAGATTGAAACGTGGCTGCGTAATTGACAAATCACTCAACAGTTTGAAAACAACACTTTTGGAGACACGAACAAAAAACTTTTAAACATTTTTAATTCTTTATATACAATTGTTGTAGAACTGTGCAAGTCAGGTTGCAGTCATTAGTGAATAAAAGAAGCTCAATGATGTGATGCAGTTTATGAATAAAAAATTTTTAATTGTGTTGCATTGACACGTTTTTTGATGGTGAGCTTTGTTTCTTTTCTGGCCGACGCGCGCACGAATATTTGTTCGAAACTGTTTCTCCCCTGATTTCTTTGTATAATAATGAGGTATACAAATAAAAACAAGAAAAAAACTGCAAGCAATAATTAATGCAATGCCTTCAGAGAGAAAAAATACATACCTATACCTCATTAATGTACTGAAATCCAAAGGAGAGGGTTGTAAACAATAACTAATTAAGGCCAGGCACCGACCACAATCATTTTTTACATTGTTGTTAATTAATAGCTTTTTCACGAATTTAACATGATATATAAACAATGATGAAGTAATTTTTAGCACTTTTATTAATTAAAATAAAAATTAAAAATAAAAATATTGCAAAACATGACTGGGTATTTCATGTGATGGATGACGGACAAAAAATATTGTATGTTTATTACTTCGTCTTTCGGGAGAGGGTGGGGGTTTTAATAGTTTTGCAACATCCGATGTGTACAAGATGAGAAGGTTTTTGTGTTACACAAAAGAGTTTATGTTTACAAGTGTAAGTCGATTTATGTATGTACAGAGGACCTATATAACGGAAAAATTTATAGCATCTGCTTGTTGTTGTCACGTCTCGCGTATCCTTATCGATTTTGCATTTTAATTATTCAATTTATTTCGATTCGGATCTGAATATACAAACGACTATTATAATACATTTTATATTAATCCTAGATGTTTTTGTGTCAGTTTATATGTTTATTAAAAAAATACCTTTCCAATCCTGTCACTTCAAACAATTTATCTAACAATTATATTCTAAATTTGCTAATAGATCATCTATTTCTCGGTCTGCTCCATTATCTTTTTCTATGTCCATACGAATTTCTTCCAAAATTTTCTGAAAAATTAAAAAAAATCAGCAGTAAAATGCAGATTCTTTGTATTTTCAAAATTTGTCCATATTTGAATAATTTAAAATCTCTATTTAGGTCAGGTTAAAAAATAGTTTTTTAAGTATTATTAATTGTTAAAGTGAAAAAACATTAATTTATTCAAATTAACAAATAATTTATTATTTTTTTAACTTATTAAATAGTTTCAAAAATCTCATTTCAACTAAAACTAGATAAAAATATAAGATATAAATTGTAAGTGAAATATAATAACCTCAGTATCGAATTTACTTCTGTAATTGCAAATAAGTTCGTCAAAATTGTTTTGTGCTGGTACAGAATCTATATTAGTTTTTGAAAGTAGTTCTTTCTTTAATTCTTGAATTTCTTGATTCTTTTTTGTGTAAATAGCATGTGTACATAAGCCTACTGTTTGTAAACGTCTATTTAGTTGTGCTACAGATTCAACTGATTTAATTAAAAGTTGATGTTCTTTTTCTAATTTTGTTATATTGCTAAAATAAGTGATAAGTGATATTGAATAAAAAGATATCTTTTATTACAGGGTAAGTATAAATATTAACATGAAATAGAAAATATCTATGAACTAATTAATATCTAAAAGCTAATTTTCAATATATTATTTTAATGATGTAATCAGTTATGAGAGACGATTTTATATCAATTATTAAAATTTAAATAAATTACTTTGTTAATTACATGCCATACGTACTATTTTTATTAGTAAATATTTATTGATAAATTTCTCATATTTACCTTTGCAAGGAACTATTAACACGAGAAAATCTTTCTTGCATTTCTTCTAGTGAAGCTTTTAAAGTCTTTTTTACAGATTCATTATTAGCAACTGCTTCTGACAATTTTTGGACTTCTAATTTTAATGACATGTTATCTAATTTTGCAGCATGAACTTGATTAAGTAATGATTCTCTTTCTTTTAATGAAATATCACAGTTAATCTGTAATTGAAGTCTTTCATTTGCAAATTTTGACTTTTCTGCTTCTAACCATTCAATCACTTGATTTGCTGTGGCTAATTGCATCTTTAAATCGTTGATGGTTCTTCTTGTATCTACTAATATTAAATCTTTATTAAGTAATTCTTGTCGATTTTGTAATAACTCTCTTTGTGACTGTTCCAATGTTTTCTGTCACAAAAGAAGAGAGGAATTATTTTTGCGATACCGTGATCGTTTATAATTTTATTTTCATTTTAATTAAAATGAATTTAACAACTACAAACTTACAGTTTTCCACTGCAATTCGTTCATTTTTTCTTTTAATTGTAGTTCTAAGTTAAAAACATCTATTACATCACAATCTTGATTTTGCGACATATCTGTTTTAATTTAAATAAAATTTTTAAATAAATTCAATTCAATTTTTAGTTTTGAACCACAACTTGTTGAGAGGCACAAGATTCGTTTTTAGCAATAGAACTAAATTTAAAAATTATCGATATCGTTAAAAAGTCGGTAAAGATGTTATGTATCGGTAAGGGTTTATAAACTAAATAAAAACATTTTTTTAAATAAGAGAAAATATATTTGTCTTGAATATAAAAATTTACTTAACAGATTAACTGTTAGATG
>JAPYZA010000687.1:0-26177 GCA_030522685.1 Eupelmus azureus | reverse complement strand
ATTAAAACGGAATAAAATACATTTTCACCATTTTTTTCACAATCTTTCGTATTGTATTTTTATGTAGAAAGTGTGTCACTCAACAAACTAATTTATATTAGTCTTAGCTAATTCTCGCACCATGTAAATAAAAGCAAAGCCCATAGCGACATTTAAAAAGCAAGCGCGTATTACAAAATTAAAATGGGCATTCGAAATGAGCTGACCTTATTTTTTCAAAACATTCGATTACCGCTGACTCAAAAAAAGCGAGAGAGCGACAGAGCCGCACGACTCGTCAACAATCGTCTTTGTTTAATCTGCTTTCCTCGTGTAAGCCATTTACCAAGTTTTCAAATTTACAAACAGTTACAAAGACGTATTTTGAAACCGCTCGGTCGGTAAGGCAGACAGGCAGCAGTGCACAGATGATCGCGTGCGCTGCGAGCGAGCTCCGAAATACACAAACGCACTCTACCAGCTGGCGTCGGCCAAACACACGGTAGTATTAGTTTAGAGGATCGCCTCTCGCTAGAATCGCGCACTGTACTGCAACCCCAATAAACAAACCCGTCCATATTCTTGAGAAATAGAATTTTTGTTTGACAGTAGCCTTCGCGAGGATTCAAATGTCTTCGGGATTGTCGTGATACTCGGCTAGGCAGTTAAATTTTCGGAGCGGGCGATCGAAATTCGAAATTCGACGAGGTGGCTCCGTTTTTTTTTCTTTTCGAAAAGAGAGAGAGAAGAAAATGGGGAGCACTGACAAGGCTGTGATCACTGGATTTATATGCAGACTCTGTAGCAAGATGAATCGATTTGTGATCCACATCTATGGGGAGGAGGGCGAGAGGATGAAACTCGCCGAGAAAATCAACACTTATCTTCCTATAACCGTAAGAATACGCTCGTTTTCACTTCGTTTGAGTTTTCCGTGAAAATCAAATATAGTTGGCCAGTGTTGTCTGTGCCTCGGGGCTATACCTGCCTATAACCATTATCATTATTATTATTCTATGCTTCTCTAATTCTTTATAATTCACACGAGGGCTTATTGTTTTTAAGATTTTTTATTCAATTTTTATGATTAATTATTTGTATTTTTTCCTTATAAGAACTGATTGCCTTCATATTTCTTTCATGAAGTTGAATTTTTAAAATCCGTATTACAGGTGAATGCAAATGACCAACTGCCAAAAACTGCATGTTTGCACTGCATCGAGAGACTTGAAGCTCACCATGAATTAATGGAGCAATTCATGTATGCTAGGCGGAAATTGAGCAGTGAAAATAAACCTACATCTATATCTACTTCTTCGGCATCAACATCCATCGATGCGACAGCTGCATCAAGTAGTCCTCCTCCCTGTTGACACATGGAGTTTGAAGAATCTTGCTCGAGTGTGTTTAATAGTAATCAATCATTAGGCTAAGTCATTTTTCATCAACATTCAAAATATTAAGAAAATTAAGTAACTCGCTTACCTGAATAGATAATTGATATTAATAAAGAATTAATTTGTTGTTTCATTTTGCATCTTGTAACATCAGTATAGATATTCATACATTTTATCATTGAAATTTTTTGTACTAATCGATTCATTTTGAAACAATGATGCATATACACAATTATAATCAATTTTAAAATCAAAATTATTCTAGGAAATATAAGCAAAAGATAACAGAATATATTTTATGATTTTTTGTTGATGAAAAGGCAATTTTTTCTAAGTTCATAACAAGTTTATGCATCTTAGATCTTACTTAATATTTACTATTGTAACTGATTTAGTTATAATCGAATATTCATTTATATATTTTTTTGTTTGATATAAGTACTGTATAAAGAGAAAGTCATGCCTACTCTAAAAGTAAAAATGAGAATTAAGTCATCGAACATAAAGGCAAGCAACCCTTAGTAATAATCATTGTGGCAATGTAGTTTTGAAATAATAAATATTTCTTTATTGTATTCTTTATTGGTATATATGTTAAGACAGCACAGCAACAAATGCATTAGCTGAAGTAAAAAACATCTGTACATTTTGTAAAACAATACTGATGCCATTGCTTCATCATTTTAAACAATCGAGCAATATATATGATGAGTCTTTGTATGTTTAAAGATTTATATGAATTTTGAAAGATATCAACTAATAATATAATTTATTGTATAAAATTTGGCAGTATACTGCCGGTGAATTGTATAAATAAATATATGAGTTATTAAAATCTATCTATATTGATTTATTTATTTTCGTTTATGATTTTTTTTTATTTAATACATTAAAGGTAAATTAAATAAACAGTTGTTTTATAGTTCTGTAAGATTTTATTCTTCAACAATATTAACTAACACAAATGTTACCTGGACTGACTTAATTTTCTGACACCTCTTATCGATTTCGATGACATTTACTACTTATTTATGTATTTATTTACAAGTGATATTTAAAGTTAAAAGTGTCTTTTCTGTACTACTAGAGCGAGTTTAAAAAGTAAGTCGATCTTAAAAATTAAATTTAACCACGTTAATACAACTGTACAGTATTCTCGAAAATAATTCAAATGCATTAAGATGTTGGAGATTTATCTTAATTGACAAGTAATTTAAATGGCTCGGCAATTAGATACTGAAGAAAAAAACTCAAGTATGAAGAGATCAAGACATTGAAAGTCCACCGGCTGTCATTGAAACTTAATAAATACACTGTTTTATTATCACATCCAAATAACAGTAAAAAAGATTCATGCGTTTTTTTTACAAGTCAACTAAATTTTTGTTAAAAAAAACAGACAAAATTGTATGTATATTCATTAAATTGCTTAAACACTTGGACCTTCCGTGTATTGGCGTAACATGTGATGTAGTAGATATTCGAGAGGAAAGAGAATCGTAACTGATCTATTTGCTATAAATATTTTGAAGACGATAAGAGAAATGAACAGTATGAAAATTAAAAATTAAAAATTTGACACGCACTTTAAGATTTTATGCAATGTAAAATATATACAAAATTTTATAGGTTTAATGGATTAGGTGAGGTAGTGAAAAACCATTGTTCATTATAATTAACAAAGCATGATTTTCACACTAACCTCTTATAAAAAATATATGTATATATGTATAAATCTATAAAATTTTACTTATTGACAGACGTGACAGTTACATACATATTTTTCAGACGTTTTATTTGCCATTTTTTTAAATAACAAAATAATGATAATTCGTTATTTATTTAAAAAAAAACTATTAAAACATTTAAGTATGTAAAAATGTAAATTAGATAATGAAATCTAAAAAAACTGCATCATTGCTGATTTGATACATTTGCGAAAATATAAGGACGGAAAATTTTCGTCTGACTTCTGTGCATGCTCTGTGTCACGTTGCATCCATGACGATTCATATTTTGTAAGTAAATAATAATTATAATAACAATTTCCTTTATACAAATCATTTACAATATTATAATCCTCATAAGCGATCTACTTCAGCAAAAAATCTTATTCAAATTCATTATCATTTTTTTTAAAAACATTGATTTTCTTATACGGGAAGCTCAAATAATTCATCTCGAACTAACAATTAACTTAATTCATACATCAATTTTTGCACTATTTAGTTGTCGCTATTTCACAGTCCCGCGCTCTTGTAACTTTTCATTTTTATACAAAAACAGGCGCAAGTGTAATTTAGAAGTAAAGATGCATTCATAGTACCAGCTTATGGCATATTTACATTGTTACCTACAACACCAACAGGTATACACGAAAATTGTCATGAAGTCTTCCCCGAGACCGTAGATGCGTATATTCGCTTTTTGTACATAACACATGAGGCAACTTATCATCGACGTTCTGATATCGAGCACGCTTGCTGCATTTCAGCCTTCGCTGCTTTTTGTGCTAAAATAAACATAAAACACAAATTTCAGTTATAAAGTTTATTTTATAATTGAGATATTTATGTAAAAAGAGTTAGCTCTCTTTACCTTCTCGTTCTCTTCGCTTCAATTTCTTTCGACGCCTTTCAATGCCGGCAAGTTCCAGTTTAACTGAATTGTAAGTTTTACGAAGTTCTGCAAGACTATGATGTAAGATCGATAATCTTTGATTAGTATCCATATTAAGATCTGAAAAATAAAACAAATTCAACCGTTAAAAATCATATGTAATAAAATAAGCATATTTCATGTATGATACTACTACTAAATCATGTTTTTGGAAATATGTTCTTTAAAATTTAGAAATAAAAAAAATTCAAATCTTCAAATTTCATAACAGAAACTAAAGGAAAAACCTACCTAAATCGGGGATGAAGTTGTATTTGGCCGATCTGGACGACCTCGACGAGAAGTTTCCTAGATTCGTATTCTCCGAGTTATTTACTCCGGTGGCTGACGTATTTGTCACAACAGTAGCTCCAGGAATTGTCGCTGAGTTATTCGTCTGTACTGTACTATTGTTTGCGCATAGATTCGATCCCTCGCTAGTATCGTCGCTATCGCTACCGGTACCGTGCCTTGCATTCCTAGCGCTTTGTCTCGGTGATTTTTTGCCAGAAGAGTTATTTTGTCCGGACGCAGAAGTGTTTTCCGGTTCTTTCCGCTTCTTACGCTTCTTTGGCGATATATTTTCATTATCAACTACAGAACGTTTTGATGGTGGTTTTAGACCACTCCGATCGGAAGAAGAAGCGGCACCGGTTCCGCCAAGTTCCGAATTAACAAGAGATGAACCATCGTCTTCGCTAATACCTTTACCGCCGCTATCATTTTCGGCTTCGGAACTATCTCGATTCAGTTTGGAGTTATTATCTTCGGAAGAAGAAGGTGTTGAGCCGCCAGTTCTTTCATCACGTGGTGAACCCGATATGCTAGAAAGATTGGAGTCGGGCGTTGTTGGCGGTGTATTGTCCATGACCGGAGCTGCCTCGTTGCTCTCTCTGCGTTGTACTACCACTGGCATCGGCATAGGGTGCTCATGATGATGCTGCTGTTGCTGATGCTGTTGCTGTTGTTGTTGTTGATGTAGTTGTTGTTGTTGTTGAAGCTGTTGTTGCTGTTGTTGCTGCTGTTGATGGGGTTGCAGTTGTTGATGTAAAACTTGTGGTGGTGGTTGCGGTGGAGGTTGTGGTTGCGGTTGGGCTTGCTGCTGTTGGTGCTGAGGTTGTGGTTGCCGAATAGGCTGGATGCTGGCGTGCTGAACAGTCATAGAGACTGCTACAAGACTGCTTGTACTTTGAGATACTGTTATACCACTACTCGCCGTTACCATAGGGCAATTCATTAATTGAGTTGCCGAAGCCACAGTACTCAACGGCAATTGAGCGGCCACGAACGCAACAGCCATTTTGCTTCCTGTTGATTTAAATATGGTTTTTATTAAACAAAGGTTATATTCAAATGAAAATCAAATAATTATTTTATTTATAAATTAAAGAAAAATATATTTGTAACTTTTATGTATGTAAATAACGAAATCTATCAATGTAAAATTTAAAAATTCAAATTTTGAAAGAAAAAAAATTAATCTTAATACTTATAAAACCAATTTAATGTTACAATTTAAAAAGTCTAGTTATTTTAGGAAATGTCGGTGAGTAGTTTTTTAATTTTGATAAAATAATGTAATAAAAAATAACGTACCAATATCAGTCTTTACAAGATTCTGTGATCCAACAGGTCTATGCTCCTGATCCAAAGGTTCGGAGCCTGGAGTCGGCGAGCCAGGTATTTCTTCTTCGCAGAGCAATGAATTTAAATTTTCACCATCCTCTTCCACCTTGGCGCTCTTCGTCTGAATGATCGATCCGACTACTCCAATGACACCGATTTGTTGATTTAAGTCTACTTGACTTGTGGTCACTGTAGCCGTATGCTCTTGCTGAATA
Source organism: Eupelmus azureus (assembly GCA_030522685.1). NCBI lineage: Eukaryota > Metazoa > Arthropoda > Insecta > Hymenoptera > Eupelmidae > Eupelmus > Eupelmus azureus. Next base: position 20,302 of record JAPYZA010000687.1, on the reverse strand, counting down.
ATGCAACTAAACTGTCCAGTTATTGCATTTGTTATAGTCTTAGGTTTAGCTTCTAAACTAGTTTCATTGCACTTTTCTTCCGGGAAGTCTTCACTGTCAATGATTGTGAGCCGCCTCTCTGAATCGCTACTGTCGGTTGAATCAACCGAATCCCGATCTATGCTCGATTTAATCTTACTAACTATCGTCTCTTTACGTACCGCTACGTAATCTTTGCTTCCGTCACTGTTAACGAGTTCGCACGAGACCTGATCGCTCGTCGAAGTTGTGCTCTTTTTCCAAGTTTCTTCGAGCTTTGTCGCTTGGTCTTTCTTCTGGCCACCATAAGTCTTAGTAACAGGCATACTGGTAGTGCTCAATGTAGGTTTCACATCGGATTCTTTCTTTGCTTTTAACATCTCTTCATCCTTCTTTTTGATCACCTCGAGTAATGGATCTTTACGTACCTCCATCTCCTGAAGAGGATCTTTTTTCGGGATTATTATTTGCTCCACAGGTTTTTTCTTTTCTGGTTCATGTCGCACTTTGCTTTCTTCTTTTTCCTTGGCTTTCTTCCCAGATAATGTTTCGACTTTCTTCATAGTATCCTTAAGAGTTTTTCTCGGTGTGATCTCTGCATCATCTTCTTTCTTCGTTTCTTTCATTTTACTGCGGAACACAGCGGCAGCAGACAACTTTTCCTCGATACTAGCTGTTGCTGGCAAACGAGCGCTAATCGGCGCTGGTATAGGTAGAGTGTGCGGAACAATGGGCGTAAAATCTAGAGGCTTAGGTTCCTGTTTCGCGTCAGACTTGACGGAATCTAACATTCGTTTTTTATCTGCGCTTGTACCTTGCTTATTATCGAGCGATGTCGACGCTACTGCTGGTGCTTCTCCAACTTTAGATTTTCCGTCGCTCTTGTCATGGCTTAGCGAAGCATTTACCGAAAGTGAATGTAATTTTGATGGCTCATTCACTTGAGTCTCCGATTTTGATGCCGTAAGTCTATCATGTAAGCTCTCGTTATCATTTGCCATTGCAGCGGCCGCCTTTGCTTTCGGGCCAGAGTAGTGCGAGATGTATTTATTATGGTCCCTCGTCGTAGTCGGTTCCTCAGTCTCGTCACTTTCACTCTCCGAATTTTCAACTTCTTCAGCTTTTTTATTAACAGGCTTGCGCACCGGTTTCTTTTTCGAATCGGTATCGGCGGTATTTAACTCGGGCTTTACCGAGGATGCCCCGAAAGATTTTTGTCCTTTCTTAAGGTTCTTAGACACATCTTCTTCCGCGATCTTCTTTGCTTTATCTTTACTATCACTTACCAAATCGTCTGCGTCATCGACCTCTGTTTTACGACTTAGAGTTTTAGCGCCAGGATAATTTGAATAAAACTTAGTCAAATCCTTACCAGAGTCATCGCCCTCTGCTTTACGTACTTTCTTTTTGCTCTCCGTATTTTCAAGAGCAGTTGACTCAGTCTTGACTTCACTAGATTTATTCGTGACAGCGAGTGTTTTTTGCTGTCTCTTCTTTGGGCTCTCAGTGGCACTCTCTGCGACTGTAGCGTCGTCCGTGAAACCATCTTCGACGCCACGTGCTTTATTAACTTGCTGACCTTTACGTTTGAAAACCATCGCGTTACTGTAATTAGACGCGTAGAATTTTGAGAGATCCCTAGTTGATTCCTCGCTCTCAGCGTCGGCTTCTTCCTGATCTTCGTTCTTTTTAAATATCTTTCTAGGCTTCTTTTTAGCGTCTGTGCTATCAGTGGGACTACTCTCTGCCTTCGGTTCGACTTTTGTTGCCGACGGTGGACCCGTAGCATTGAACGTCTTTTGTCGCTTTTTCGGGCTCTTCAAGTCCTCCTCAAATACACGCTTCTTCGCCTTGTCCTTATCTTTATCCTTCTCTTTATCTTTTTCGTTGTTGCTGCCGGTACTACCGCCTGAATCGCGTTTGTTGCGGACTTCGAACTCGAAGGGCTCGGGCTCTTTGAATTCGTAAATGTCTTCTGTGCTCTCAGACTGACTTGCTTCGACCTTAACTGGATCTCGTTTGATGGGAGAAATGTTCTGGGACTCGGCTTTTATTGGATCACGTTTCTTTTCGGATTCGGATGTTAACTGCAATGAGGAATACAACAAGGGTTAGAAGAAATTCAATATTATAATCCTCTTAAGATTTTATGACCCTATAACTACAATTACTTCATTTATATACCTGGAATTAAGCCATTTATATACCTACTTCACAATAGGTGCGTTAACGGTACTTTATGAATAAACATGAATTTATGCAAGTGTGTAAATTTATTAAAAGTTGAAAGTTTATAAAATAATAAAATACATTGGGTAATTTACAAAAAGAATCTATAAAATTTATTTAAACCTTGTAAACTATTTTTTGAATATAATACAAAAAGGAATAAAAATTTGTTATTGTTTTTTAAGTTTTATTTTTGATTTAACTACACATAAAAACGGAATTAAATGTATTATAAAAGGGAATATTTATTATAATTATTAATTGTAAAAGCATTGAATCTTGAAGTATCTATATTCATGAAAATTATTATTAAAAATAAAAACGCATATTTTTTCATTCTTTAAAAGCATTTAACATTTTTACTCAAAAACATAAAGTCACATGAAATTCAGTTTAATTAAAAATAAAAAAAAATAAAAACAATTTTTGTAATGTATTTTATTTATTTATTTTTTATTTGTTAGTATTTTTAAGTACATTGGTTAATGTACAGAATAAATTCTATGTTAAAATAAACTTTACCACTCATTATTTTTCATCTAAAACAGTTTTTACTATATAAATAATAACCATTATAATACAAGACTACTATTATATTTAAAACTATAATGCACGACTTTTTCAATTACAATTACATAGCATGATCGAAATCATTAGAAATTGTATTAAATGCTTATTGGACTTGCATTGAACGAGTTTCGGATAAAATGATAATTGGAATAAAATTGATTGAATTGGAATCATATGGCTGGGAAGCGTCGATTCGAAACATTATATTTTCATAAAAATTAAAGTTCAGATTTCTAGTTTGTAACTTTACAAACACAGTACTTTTTGATATGAAAAATAGGAGAAATGTTGTGTAAATAAATAAAATAAATAAAAAAAATTCAAATACCTTTTTATCTACGACGCTCTCAGGTTCGATCTTTTCTTGTTTAATGGGTATAGGAGGCTGTTCTTCCTCTTCTTCTTCCGGTTCTGGTTCGACATTAGCTATTTCCAACTTCACAGCCTTATCAAAACCCTTGAGTTCAGATCTAATTTGATTCAGGTCAAAATCTCTACCTTTGGGCTGCTCTTCCTCACTTTCTGGTTCAGACTTTACTTCCTGTAACTTTCCGATAGCTTTCCTCAGCCTACGCCCTCTGCGCGGCTCCTCCGTTTCCTTCTCAGCTTCTGCATCGCTCGTTTCTTCAATTTTCATACGACTTTCAGCTCGCCGTCTCGCCTCCCTGCGATTCCTTTCCTGCATACCGCTCTTCATACGCGATCTGGATTGTACCTGCTCGGGTTCAACGCTGGCGTCTGATTCGAGCGAATCTGACTCTTCACTTTCCGACTCTTCAGCGGCCATGGCATCAGCGTGCCCTGAGGTCCTTCTTGTACGCCTGCCTAAATCATTGACCGACGTGGAATCAGCATTTCTTGTCATCCGCGTAGGCCTGTTATTTGCCGTTGTAGCAGGGCTCTTTGTTCGAAGAATGCTCGAAGTGAGAGGTGAAGGAGTTGTTGAACGATTTGCTGGCGTACCTTCACGATCTTCTTTACGCGAGTCTTTGGCGTTTGAAGAGCTTGAAGGTGCATCACTTTGGGCCCGTCGACGACCCTGAGCACTGGCCGAAGACGCTGCACCGGTTCCAGCGTTCGGAGCCGTCGTCCCTTTGGAAGACTTTGCAGAGGAGCTAGGAGTTTGCGGCCGTGGAGTAGCTTTGGTGCGCTTTACTCGACCTTGAGCTTGAGTGAAGTTTTGTGCGATTCTTGATCCCTTTATCCATTCATCATACCTAAAGAATGAATAAAAAATGATTAAATCTTTCGATTAACTATCTTTTCGAATTAAAAAAAATTCAATAAAAAGAAGTAACAAAAATATAATTTCTCGTTTTAAAAATAATGTCTTATGTATGAATAAAGAAAGTTTATATTTTTTGTCATTTCAAATTTACAAATCGCATTTTAATGAATTAAACTTAATTCTTATTATAAAAGTAAAATATTCATTACAGTGCATACCTGGTGTTCCATCCAGTGTAATGAACTAAGTACACGGCTTCAGTTCCGTCTTTTTCCATATCGATAACTTTAGCCTCATAAGTAACTTTAGACTCATGAGTTGGTCCATAGTAAACCTTAAGTCTATCTCCAATTTCAACGGGTCCTTTATAGCTAGGCGCATACTCGACTGATCTATCTTCAGAGCCCTTTCCTTTCTCACCTTCAACTTCCTTTTTCTTTCTACCTCGTTTTTTCAACTCCTCCTCGGTCATTCTTCTTTGTTTTCCAAGACCCTTTTTATCCGATTCTCTTGAAGGTGTTCTCGTTTCCCTAGCATCTGAAGCAGAATTTGATTTTCCTCCTTTAGCTACATCTTCTTTGGATTTAGACCTCGTCTTCGTACTATCATCCTCCTTGCCTTTGTCATCCTTTTTATCTTGTTTTTTTATATCGGGTTTTTTCTTCTCTTGGGTTACTTTTTTCTTCGGCGCTTCTTCCTTACTTTTGACAGCAGCTATTGCCGTCGTCGTTTTGGATTTACTACTAACATTGCTTGAAGGAGTGAGTCTTGAACTCTTTTGCGATTTTTCACTGCAGGAAGACTCCTCTTCAACCTCGATGTTTACATCGCTCTCTTGCCCACTCGCGCTTTCTTCTGCTGGTTCTTCTTTTCTCTTTACCTTCGCCTAGAAACAAAAATTTAGTTAAACATATAATTATTATATTTTTTTAGTATATTAGAAAATGTAGCATTGAAAATCAGCCTTTATTTTACCTCTTCTTCCTTTAGTACAGGTTCTTTTTTAATCTCGCGCTTCTCCTTCTTAATCTCATCTTCGACAACATTGCTGTTCTTTTTTTCTTTCTCTTCATCTTCCTTTTCTTGTTTTATTGCAGTCTTATCCTGAGTTGGCACTGGTGTATTTCGGTCCTTATCTCGAATTAAACTACGACCAGGTCGCTGTTTTCTAATACTACCTCTTGGATGATTTACCATTGTGCAACCTAGTTTTCTATAGAAATCTTCGAAGGAGTGCAGGAATTTTTTGTAAGCTTGTTTAACTAAATTGTGCGTCGACGTATTGTTTTGCATGGAAAAACTCAATCGCCTTGTAATCAGCTTCCATTGATTTTGATTCGTAACTCGATTGTAGCCACCAAGCTTATAGACAGCGCGGAATAACCTGTACAGATCGATGTCCTCGTTACCGATCATAGGACAGTTATTAATCGGGGTTCCTCGATCGTCCATGAATTTATACAATTGCGCAACGAAGTGATCCTTTTCTTCTCGAGGTTCATCGTCCGAACTCTAAAATAAAATTTTAATTTTCAGCATAAAAATAAACTTAACATTACTTTTCAATATTATTAATTTCATTAATTTGAAATTTTTGGACAATATTTTAATATAATGATTTAAAGTATTGAAAAAAGATCAAATATTACATTATTTTAATCGTAATATTATTTAACTTCAAACCTTAATGAGAGTTATTTAATAACTTAAAATAGTTGAATTTATTCTATAATTTACACAAAAATAAAACTTACATCTGAGTCAAGTTCTCCATCAGAGTCGCTATTTCCGCTTGATACCGAGTTTCCAAACAACGAATCTCGATCCCAATGAGGAGGCAACTCATTCTTCTCTAAAAATAGTAAAGCTTTTTCCACTGCCACTTTCAAAGCACTGTTCTCCACTTTATTGACCAAATCTTTGGTAAATTCAGTGGCCTCTTTTTTCGGTACTGTATAACTGAAAATACACAATGCAAATAAAATTTAAAATTTGTTTTCTATATAGGTTTTACTCAAATTAAGAGAAAAGTTTTTTTTATCAAGTTTCAATACTAAATTTTTTAATTGAGAATACATTCAAAGTAAATGTAATATATATTAAGATAGGCTTCAATAAATTCTTATAAAATTAATGTATTTACTTGTTTCTGAAATTCTTTAATAAAATTGGCTAAAATATCAGAATTATTCAATAACATTATGCAATTTCAAAATATTTTAAATGATATTTCCTGTAATTACTGTTGTGACGTCATATGTAGTAAGCTTTAATATTAAATTACATCTTTTTTTTCAGTTTAATTTAAAAAATTAACTTACTATCGGGCATCCTTGAAAGATCTCACTAAATAGTCATCACGAACTCTAATTCTCACGGTATCTTGGGCAGTTGGAGCAACGACTAACCCAGGGAACCAGTTGTCTTTTTTCTTTTTGTCACCAAGTTCCACACAAACCACCCTACCAATTTCCGGTTCCGTTTCTGGTCCCTCTTTGCCACCAGATCCAGATCCAGAATCATTACTACCTCTTGGACCATCATCATCTTCATCACTGCTGTCATCTCTAAAAAAATTTTGAGAAAAATGTTGAGCATATATTTCTCAAAAAGCATTATTAAAAAAGGTAAATTATGTTTGTGAACAGTAGCTTTTTCTTATATTCATCCTATAAATTATGAAACTTTATGAGTCATAATTGAATAACATTGACTAAAATAGAATCTATAAATATAAAAAGAACAGCATGATTAAAAATTGTAATTTTGGATAAAATAATAAATTTTGAAAGGTATTGAAAAATTAATTTTAATATCACTTTGGAATATTCTTATTTTTCTTTAGAGAGTTTTTTAATTATCCAGCAAAGTATTTCTGTCTATAAGCTTTAACTGCTATATACATGAAGCAAAGCAATTGTTGTTACTCACTGAGTTTGTCTGGACCTTCTGCCACGTCTTCCTCCAATAACAGGGTTTCCAAAATGTTCTGGGTGGGTCAGAGGTAGCTGATCTAACGTTTCACTCTCAGCAAAGTGCCTGCCACTCTTTAGACACAGAGCAGTTCTCCTGAGGGTGGTAATGTCACCATCATCAAACACAACAGTATACTGACTGCAGTCTTGTATTTTGGTAATAGTAGCCTCGACAAATTCTTTTTTATCATTGTGCCTGGCCTCTACCGAAGCACCCACTCTCAGTGTCCCTTTGATCTGGTCATCGGTAACAGTGGCCGTGCCCAGACCTTGCTTGTAAGTCACTCTACACTTGACGCTGCGCACAACTTTCCTGATCTTAGCCTCGCAGAAGGCACCCTTATACTTGGCACTGACCTCGGTGCCCACCGAAAGGTAAGGCGGATCGTCCCCCTGCAAAACATTACAAGACATGACGCCACAATAATTTTTCTCAAGTCCCAGCTGCTTTGACACAAACAAAACCTTCGGAATCACAGGGGCTCGGAGTGGGCAAACTAGAGGCCGTACTAGGTAACATCAATCAATCAACAATATCTCAAGAGTCCCGGGCTCTCTGTGTACGCGACAATGACAAAACTGTGAGAGTGCAAAAAGCAAAAACCTCTATCAAGGGTAAGGAGCAAGTCCAACACGGCTACATCGTGCGTTCATTATAAAACAAAAGGGGGATCTTGCGATACAAAAAAGTCAACATGTATATCTCAGTCGCTCAGTTTATAAGGTGTCGATCATGTACACTCTGGGGGAGGGCAAAAACAGACACAGGCGTGCACACAGACTCTACGAGTTTCACTCTCTCTTTCTCTCTTATTTTTCTGCTCCGCAGCTCTTTCTCTCAGCCGCGGACGAGGAAGAGGAGGTGCGCAGGCTGCGACGGAGGCGGCAGGAGGCCTTTCAGCGGTTGCTGCATCGCCGGCGGGGGGCGGCTATCTCGTTTGCTTACCAACATCTTCCTAGCGCTCGACGTTCCTCCTCATAATAGTCTGCAGGCGCCTTCTCCTCGAGCTGCGCCAGCAGCAGGAGCGCACCGCACATCAAACGCTCGCTCTCACTTTTCCCCGCAGCTCCTCAGCAGCGCAGCGCAGAGTCTAGTATATACAACGCAGACAGCAGCAGCAGCAGCAGCACCGCCCCGAGCTTCTTCCTCGGCGACGCGCACACACACTGCACTGCTCCGCGCTCTCCTCGCTCCCAGAGCTGACGTTTTCTCTTGCCGTTTTTTTCCTCCTCGACGTTGACTTGTATATCGCTCTCCGATTTTTCTCTCTATATCGCGCGCGGGAGAGCCCGACTGTACAAGCGAGAGAGAGAGAGAGTGCAGCTACTTCGCAGAGAGATATATAGAGAGCGGTGCGCCGCGAATATACGTACAACGTACACCAAGCTCTCCTCTCCTCGCGCGCGCGCGCGCCGCAAGTATATAGCTATATCTACACGTATATCCGTCCTCGTTGCTCGGCTCTTGGCTCGCCTCTTCTCTCTCGCTCTCGTTCACTTGTCCCCCCTACTCTGGCCGCACGGCGGCGGCGGCAGCGGCAGCGGCCCATTCCCAATATATATTTTCCCACTATACTATATATGCGCGCGCGCTCGCGACCGCCAGCGAGAGACGTAACTTGTCAGAGTCGCGGCCCGCCGCGGAGGCCGGAGGGGGGCGACGCACCGCTGCGACGTTGCCACGCGCTCGCCTGGATACGTGTGTCGGTGTGTGTATACGTGATGCCGCTTTGGCACACACTTTCCCTCTGTCTCTCTGTTGATTCTTCTATTTTTCTTGCCGCTGCTCTCCAGTCGTCCTCGTCGCGTTTTCGGCAGCTGGAATCTTTGCTCCTGTGTCGCATAGCTGTGTGTGTGTGTGTATCTTGCGAAAGTGCGCGCGATTCGCGTTTGGAGACTGTATACAGTTTGCGGAGGGAAAAAAAATATCCGCAACGGCGCGCGGCGGCTATAGTGTGCACCGTTCACGCACACCTACATACGCGCTCTCTTTTGTCTTTCCCTGTCATTTCGGAGCGTGCGATGCTCCGAAGCATTTGTTTTGGTGCGATGCCTCGCCAGAGAGCGCCAGGAGAGTGCTCGCAACATTCGCAAAGCGCACGTCAACGGGAGCTGGCGTGTTTTCCAAAGGTACAAGCGCATCAAGCTCTCCACGTAAATACACACATTCTCAAGCGCTTTTTGAAGGGTTATACGTATGCCACTTGCGTGCGTGTGTGCTACTTTTTAGCGGGAGAAAGAGCAGCGAGGACTTGGCAACGCCGCGACTCCCCCCCTCTCCTCACGCCTGGCTTGATACAACACTTCTTTCTCGCTTGTAATGCGCGCTCCCGTCTGCAACTGCATATATCCCACGCACACCGCGTGCTCAATAATCGAGGCATACAAGTGCGATGTTGAAGCGCGAGCCTGGCTTTTTTTTCCGAAATCGAAAGCAACTCTTTTTCGAGACTTCGGGAGGAACCTGCCCAGCCGCTTGGCGCTTTCACCTCGAGTGTATATACACACATTCCTGATGACTCTGCGCTGCTCGCGCGCTTTGTATATATGCTTTTCTTGCGGGAAAGGTAAAAGTGCCGGTCGTACCTCGGCTGTGTACATATGTAGACAATAGGTGCATCCGCGCGGAACGTTTTTGCTAGTATTATGCACGCAGGAAGTATATCTGCGTAGATGCAAGTGACTCATCCCCCGCGTGAAGTTTTCTGTTTTTTTTTTTTGAGATGCATACCTATAAGTACATCCCCACGAGGAGCTCCGATTGTTCGCGGAGGTTGCGAACAGTCGAGAAAGTAGTGGGGGTATATGCGCGAATATAGAACGTTTGCAAACGTTCGCCGTTTGTTGTCGTCGGGCGTTTTTGCTCCGATTTGAGCTGCTCGCTTCTTACGGTTTGTTGACGCGCGAATCCGCCCGATGACCGAGAACGGATTGAAGATGCCTTTGTTTTCCAGGTTTAGATTGCAGTGAATTTTTAATGCCGATGATTAAACACTTACGAACGTTGCGTTCTATTATCGAGCTGCAGTCGTTATCGATTTGATTTGAATTAGATGCTTGGAGCTTATGTTTTATTAAAAATATAGAAAATGTGCAATTATAGATGATTGTATGGTATTGCTAAAAATGTTTAAAATTGAAAAAATTTTAGGTCATATTTTTTTGGTAAAAAAAATATTGAGAACTTTTTTTATGTCACATTTGAATACTATAAATTTTCATGAAAAGTATGTTAATAATTAATTTTTCTCAGAGGAAATGAATTTACTTTTACTTTCATACATATTCGTAAATTATTTAATTTATTTCCCTTTTAGAATCAGGAAACGCTTAAAGATTAAATCAATCTGTTATTGGAATAATCATTCAGGAAAAATTTTAATTAGTGCAGATAACTAACGCTTAATAATCACGTGTTTACATTGACATGATAACAAAAGAATATAAATTGTAGTTCTCATTAAGAAAAAACAAAGAAATATATATTTAATTTTAAAAAGATGGATTTTATAAAACTAAATTAATAATTATTTTATAATTAATTATAATAATGTTGTAATTTTATTGAAGTATATATTTATACTTTTTACAATACTATCTACTATGAATTAATTTAAATTCTTCAAACCTATCAGTTTATCTCGAAAACATTCCCCATTTTCAAAAACTAGCCGCATGCCTCGAATCTAATCAAAAAGTCAATTATGCAAATCCCGCCCGATAATCTCGAATTTCCGCGTCGACTTTTCATTCGGCAATTTTAATTTTCAGTCGCTCGCAGAAAGTCATTATTTTCAACCGTCCCGTAAAACCAGCCTCCACACTTTTTCTCCATATCTCTCGACTGCCCCACTTACAAAATTACCCCCTCATTACGAAAACGGTATGCGTGCAAGAAAAACACCGATAATTGTAACAGTCATTCATTATTTCTCCGCAGGCGAAATTTTCGGAGCTGCTGTTTTCTATTGGCCTGTGACGTCATCGATGCCGAAAGCCATAAACGCGTGGCCTCCACGGCTGCGTCTGCTGCTGCTGCTGCTGCACGTGTGCCGGTCGGACTGTCAGAGGGCGGCTGACTTCCATTAGGTGCAGTGCTGCATTGTTTGCCGAAGAAAAGCGCTGACAGATGACAGCTGATTAGCGCGAGGATAAAGCGCGACGCTCGATAGGTATAATATCAGACCGGCACTCGTCAAGATGCAGTAGAGGTGTCAGCTTCGGTGGAGTTGGGTTGGAGATTGTGGAGAGGCGAGGAGTTTTTAAAAGCGTGGCTGTCGCGTTGCGAAAGTAGAGTTGGGGAGTCGTAGAGAAGAGGTCATTTGGTCAAGTGTGCAAGAGGAGATAGATCTGGTTGATATATATAAGTGAAAGATAACAACAAAAACTGTTCGAGCAGCAAAGCACTTTGACATTGACACTCGATGGATTAGTCAATGTTATTTTCTGCTTCGAATCAATTAATATAGTGAGTAAAATTTTGCTTGTGCGCTTGCTTTACTTTGTTATTTTAATTTAGTTTATTATTTTAATTTACTTTTATTATATATAATAATTTGTTTATTAGAAACTAGTTTGAATTTAAAAGTTTTTTTAAATTATTTCAATTAGTTAAAGTATCGCTTGATATTGCAGGAATATTATGAATGGTGCACAACTTATAGAGAATTCAGACATGGATAGTTCACTAGATTCACCAGTTCCAGAGAAGAATGGAAGGATTAATGGACAGGAATCAATTTACGTGCGAAGAAACAAATCATGTGGCCAATTCAAAGAGGAATCTAAGCCTGAAGGCAAAGTACTTGTATTGTATACCGGTGGTACTATTGGAATGGTTAGAAATAAAGAAGGAGGTAATTTAATTTTTTGATGACAATGCAAATTGATTCATTTTTTAATATAAATTAAAATAAATATCATTGTGTTTTATCAGCTCTTGTACCACTACCCAATGCTTTTGTAAAGAACTTAAGGACGTATCCAAATATGCATGATAAAGAATATGCTGAAGAAAGATTTGGATCAATGGGACCTCTAGTACTACCGTATGTATTACTTATAGTATTTATAATTGATAAAAAAAAAATATTTTTAAGAATAAGAATTATAGACGTTTGCATATACATTATAAAAGTATATGTTAAACTGTCTATTAATTTTATATTGGTAAATGTAGCTATTATATACTTTCTTTATCAATTAGAAATTATTTCAAAACTATATTTATAGCACTATTTGTTTTTAAAAATGAGGATTATTTTTTATAGGATGACTGACGTTGATAATAGAAGAATAATTTATAATGTATTAGAATATAAACCCCTATTGGATTCAAGTAATATGAAATTAGATGAATGGATTAAAATCGCAAACGACATCAAAGTAATATATAAATTTATTGATTTAGTGATCCAATTTGTACCTTTAAACTACTTTATATTAAAATATTTTTTAGGAAGCTTATGAGCATTTTGATGGTTTTGTCATTCTACACGGCACAGATACCTTAAGTTATACCGCTTCAGCATTATCTTTTATGTTGGAATCTCTTGGAAAAATTGTGGTATTAACTGGATCACAATTACCTCTATTCGATACCCGAAGCGATGGTCTTGACAACTTTTTAACTTCACTCGTAATCGCTGCCAACTTCAGTATTCCTGAAGTCTGCATTTTTTTCGGGACTCGACTTATGCGTGGAAATCGAACGACAAAATCGTCCGTTACAGCATTTGAGGCTTTTCATTCACCCAATCATGCACCACTTGCTATTGCTGGCATAAAAATAGATGGTAATTTTTTTACTTTCCTTATATTATAGATTGAGTTTGTAGAAATGAGATCATTTGGGGAATAAGTACCAAATCACTATAAACCCTATTGGAAAAAATTGAAAGTACAAAATCGTACTTTTCGGCAAGATTTCGTAAATTTTAGTATAGTTCTGTACGTTGGCGTACGTCGCGTATGTTTGCGTACGTTCAGGTACAAAATATTTTATCTATGAAAAAAAATTTTTGTTTACTTGATCTCTGTTTTTGTACTTTTCTGTATAAGATTGAAGATTTTCGTACATTTCCGTACGTTGGCCTACGTTGGCGTATACGTTTGTGTACGTCCGCGTACGTTTCCGTATGAATTGTCCGAATCTTCACAAAAACGTACAGAATCGTACGCGAACGTACGCTAACATATGGAAACATCCAGACATGTAACACAAACGTACTATTTTTATTTCCATTAGGGAATTTATTATTTTTCAAATTTGGAAAATGTTACTTTTTCATTGGTATTTTTTTTTTAATATCAAACTATAACTTTCATTTACAATTTCTAAAAATATTTTTATAAATAATACTTATTTTTATATTTCATACAATAAAAATATTTACAGTGGATTATCGTTCAATATTCCGTCCGAGTAATATGGAAAAATTCCACGTACACTCAAAATTAAGTGAACACGTTGGTCTTCTACGATTATTTCCTAGTATGACTGCCGATTTAGTAAGATCTTTCCTTCTGCCACCGATTGAAGGAGTAGTCCTTCAAACTTACGGTGCAGGCAACGTTCCTTCGAATCGAGAAGACATTATAGCTGAATTTAAAGCTGCGTCAGATCGTGGCGTTATCATTGTAAATATTACTCAATGTCCTGAAGGCAGTGTCTCAATCATGTATGATACGGGAAAAATATTAGTAGACGCCGGTAAGTTAGCTAATAATAAATTCGTAAACAGTATTTAACTAAGTATATTTTATAATATTTAAATATATTATAAAAAAAAGTACGTACTATTCACCGCTAAAAAAATTATTTAAAAATTTTTATTTTATTTTATTTTAGGTGTAATATCTGGTTTTGATATGACTCCGGAAGCAGCTTTGGCTAAGCTCTCTTATGTCCTGTCCAAGTCAGAATGGGACATCGAGACCAAGCGCCAGATGATGGAAACGAGCTTACGCGGCGAACTGACTGCTGGCAGAACGGTTGAAATGCAAGATTGGGATTTAGTTGATGCTGTCGCTCGATCCTTGCGAGTGAGCTCGCCTCTGGAATTAAAAGAGCTCGGTTCTATCCTCTTCCCCGCGATGTTTAATGCTGCCGTTCTTGCTAAAGATTTGCAAAAGCTCGATTCGCTTAAAAGTTATGTAAGTTTGATGTTTTATTTTAATAATTGCAATTACAACATTTTTATTTAATATCAATATATTTGTATATGAAGATATAATTTTTGATTTTTTATAATTTTTTACGCTGATTAGGGAGCAGATGTTTCTCAGCCGAATGCAGATGGTAGAACAGCTTTACACATTGCTTGCGCAGAAGGAGATGTTGGAGTTGTCCGTCATCTTTTAAAAATGGGTGCAAGTGTGCATGCTAAAGACCGATTTAATCGAACACCACTGACGGATGCCATGGAAAATGATCGTCATGAGGTAACAATTAATTAAAATTGAAATTAGTTCTTTAAGTATCTAGAGTAGTCAGTTTACTGAATGACGTCTTAAAAAATAATATAAATCATTTTTAAAGTTTTTAAATACGATACTTATAAATTAATAATTTTTTAAAGGTCATAAAACTACTACTACAGTGCGGGGCGCATTTGCACGAACGAGGCCGTCAAATCGGTGAGCGTATGTGTTCTGCAGCAGCCGCAGGTAATCTTACTCACTTGCGCTCCTATCACCTAGCTGGTGCCGATATGTCACAAGCCGATGTATGCGACAGAACGGCTCTGCATTTAGCCGCTCTCCACAATCATCCAGAATGCGTTAAATTTCTGCTAGACCATGGTGCTGAGGTTACAGCAAAAGATATGCTCGGTAATACGCCTGCCCAAATTGCACGTGGCACTGAATGTCAAAAGTTGCTCAAAAAATAATTGGTAAAAAAATATATGATTGACCGTACTTTAAAAAGGATTGGTTGAATTTTTAATCACAAAAAGTTTGTATGTTTGGCTAATAATGAAATGCTCTAAGGTAAAGGAAACATAGGAAAAAGTAAATTAAAAATGTTATAATTTCAGATTAGATAATAGCAGATATCTACTGAGTTTTATTGTGTTATATAATCTTTTTTTTTGTTTTCAAAGTTTTTCAATTATAATCAGATATTAATGTTAATTTATAAAATCAATTTATATTTATTTATTTAGAAGGCTCTATCGTGGGCGTGTTCTCACATTTAAGCTATTTTCTATAAAAGTTTTAACATTTTATCTCTATTTATATCGAACTCTTAACAAATTTTTTATTTCATGATTTAATGAGTTATGATGGATCGCTATATATACTAAAAAATATTATCCTGAATCTTAGTTTTTTTGGAGCACTCTCTGAACAAAGATTGAGAAAAAAATTAAAATAATTTTTATAATAGTATATTCAAGTCCAAAGAAACTTGCATAAAATTTTATAAATTAAGAGTTTATTACAAAAGAAAAAGTTTTGTAAAATCATGTTTTAGAAGTAGAAGAATTACCAAAAGTACTGTTCTTAATGAGCAAACGAAAGTTAAGTAAAATGTAGCTATCCCACGTTTTATTGTAATTTTTTCTCGCACTCAAATTTAAGTACTGAAGTGACAACTTTTATGATAATTTATCTCCCTTTCTCGCGTTTTCTCCAGACGTGGCGAGTACTGTTTGCGTGGGCGGTGTCGCGTGTTAAAATTTCACGCTCAGTGGTTTCGTGAAGCAAAGGTGATAATGACAATGACGGTGTTGGATTGGAGAAGCGACGACAGCGAGATCGTTTAGACCAATTATTTTTCTTTATTTATTTTTGCGTAGTATGTGTATGAGTTTATATATACATACATGAGTTACTGGCGCAAGTACAAAAGTGAAATTTTATGCTCGTATTATGTGATTTAAAAAGTACGAATTATCTTAGGTTTGAAATTTTTTTAGATGTTGCGTAAGAGATTCGTATAAGTTACGTGAGATTTCTTTTAAAATTTTGTATTTCAATTGTGGTTAAGGTTTGTTATTGACAAAACATTAGTCTTTCAACAAATTAATATTAAAATTTAGTAACTACTAGTAGAGATCTGAGCTAAATGAAAAAACTTAGAATTTTTTATATTTTTTTAAACAATTAAAAATATAAAAAAAATTTTTTTCAGCCTAATCAATTATAAAAAAAATAGCAAAGACGATTAAAAAATATAACAATTTTTTGTTTGTTTTTAAATTTTCTTAGAAAATTGTATATCACATCAATTTAAATTAGTAGTCTAAGTTTTCTCACTATATATCTAAAATTAATAACAACTAAAATAATCTAATAAATGTTTGTAAATTCTGTATTGGAATTATTGTCATATTCCAATTATCGTTAATAAGTTTCCTATAATTTGTTGATTTAAGGCGCAATCTTTGTATGTTACTGCGCATTCTTCTGGGCCTAAGGCTAAGCGACCTTTTTCGACTGCCTCTTTTATCACTGTGCCATTCGCCACTTTCTCAAACCATCTGTGACTGTAAAAAAATTTTAAATATATTTTTTTGTTGTATAAGCAGTACTTAAATTTCGAAAGTATTTTTTTATCTGGGATAAACAGTAGTATAAATTATTTAATGAGAATTAAAAAAATTGTAACTTGTTTCAAAAGTATCTATTAAATTAGTGAATTACTTTAATTTTATAAACTGTATCAACAGTTTATATTACAGTGATTTGTAATATTATCATTAAGTATAATTTACACGTACATTTCGACAATGATACGCATTATTATAGAAATTATTATGTAGTTACAAAAGACTATACAAGCAAAGGCTGTAAATGATTGAAATACTCATATTATAAATGTTTAAACGCAACAGAGTACAAATCACACAATGGAAATAATGTTCGTTAAATAGATTTAATTGTCAAACTTACCTGGATAAGCCGTCAATTATCTTGTCTACGCTAGTCGGACTGTCCGAGCGGCTGGCCACTGCTACTGCCGAGCAGACAATGCGTTGCACGCATGGTGACATGCGACTGTCTCCAAATATTACCTCATTGAGTGAATCTCCAAAAAGCCAATAATCGAGGCCTCGATCAGTTCCTAAATTTTATCAAACAATAATAAAGAATGAAAATTTTGAATTGGAGGCATTTAATCGTATTTTATAAAATTTTTAGTCAATTTGAATAATTATATTAAATTACTATGTAAACTACTAAACTCAGTTAATTAAATGAGTATGACGTTGAATAATAAAATGAATATAATAAATGTAAAATTTTCGGACAAATAAGAATAAAATGAACTATATCTGTAAATTATAATCGTATACAAATTTTTGTACGAAAGCGAGCGTAAATCTTTTGCAACTACTGGAATGCAAAATATTTCAAAGATTCAAAATAAATGCGATATATTGAAATTACAAAAACTTTTACTTGTGCTTTTACTTTTGTGCTCCTTACTGTAATGAGGATTATGAGGGTGGTGAGGATGATGCGGATGATATAGCTCTTCTGGTTCCTCTCCTCCGCCGTTACCATTGCCGTTCCCGTTACCATTTCCGTTTCCATGGCCAGTGCCATCCGGAACTTTGGCAACGAAAAGAGGAACGATGAAAGCAGATAGGGCCATAATCACACCGAAAACTGCCAGAGCTCTTGTATTGATATTCAGTAAAGGCAGAGCTGGCTTATGGTGTCCGCTGCCGTTACCGTTAACGTGTCCCTTTCTGTCGTCGAGAGGAATCGATAAGAATGGTACTGATAGATCCAAATTTATCTATAGGAAATCATTATATTTATTATTAATTTTTAGGTAATAATTATTTAGAGTTGGTCGAACAAGTATCTGATAACCGAACGTCTGACTAAACAATATTGTTTCTACTGTATTCGTACGTACGAACCTATAGTTCAATAATTCGGTAGTTTATTAATAATTGATTCAATATTTTACAAAAGAGTTTATGAGACTGGAATATAATTGAATTTTTATCAAAAGAATTAATTACGAGAGATGTAAATCGGTCCTTTTTTTGCTTATTTTAATGCATTTTAAGTTATTTTTTATTATCAAAATTAAAATTTGATTACAGCTTACTTACAAAATGAATAAATTAGAATTATGATAAAAAAACTTTAGCTATCTGTAATTTAGCCGTATAACTAATATGGTATACACTTACGTCAATTTTTCCAGCATCAGAATCGAAAGAAATCAGTCGCGGCTTGCGACTTGATTCAAACGGCGCTGCATTCAAATCTTGTCCATTCGCCGTAGTAAACAGATGACCCCAGATACAAAGCAGCGTTGTTAACAAAATAACGTTTTGCTTTGACATTCCAATGTTTAGTTTTTCTGCCTCCTGAAGCATACCAAAAACAGAGCCTTATGTTTATGTTGAATTATCACAATCCTTAACTATTAGCTTCTTAAAAAAAAACGTTAAAGCGAAACCAATACTTCGTAATAACGAGCATTTAAAAACAAAAGATTTAATCGTAAAATCAGCACTGCAATCCGTCAACACAAACAAATTTCACCAGCGACGAACAACCGGCCACTTCCGATGTGGCAATTACTAGCCACTTAATTATTCAAACAAAACAATAAGCTTATCTCTCCGGCGCGTCTCTAAAAAAAGAACCCTAAAAGAAAAACTCGCATCCGGCTCTAATTACTCCCGATGCACAGAGATAATCAACGAAAGCAAAGGACACATGTCACACCTTCATTGTATTCGAAAAATCTGTATCCGGCTCCTCCGATTTCGTCGCGCGACACCTCCTCGATGATTTAGCGGCTACGACGACGCGGCGGCCACGACTTACTCAAAAAGCCAGCCGCGCGCTCGATATGTATAGCCCAGGACAAGCAACCCTTTCTCTCTCTCCCCGCGAGGAAGCATAAGCGATGTTTTTTTTTAATAGCCCGCGCGACGCTCGGGATTAATGATCCTAACTACACGCGTTATAACCGCAGCTGTTTTGCCCGTTTTCACCTTCCGAGTTTAAGTGTAGCTAAAAATTTCTGCGGGACTTTCCTCGCCGCCTGCTGAGCGCAGCGCGCCAGAACGGACACCTACGCGACGCGTTCATTATCGTCGAGCTGCTACTTTTTTTTCCTGGATGATGGATTGTCTCCTTTCGAGGATGGAATGCGAGATAAGCCGCGTGACTGCGGGAGCAGGAAATTCGTAAGGTTGCACTTAGCCCCGGGAAATTTGGCGCTTGGTAGCTGCTTCCGTGATCGATGATCTTTTTAGCTGGCGATTTTTCCTTTTCGCTCGTTAGTCTTGCGCTGGATGGTTTTTTAAGTTTGGAGGAAGTATGGAATGTTTGCGTTATCGGTTCTGGGATTTAGCGCCTGAGTTTTGGGGATGATAGTAGTTTGTATTGGGCGAGGGTAAGTTCGTGAATTTTTTGAGTAATTTGGTATTTGTACGGATTAGAGCTGTTTATTATGAATCTATCTAGCATCTTCAAGTGAGTTATTAAGTTTTATCACAAGTGTCTCCATAATGAAATTTTTTAAAGGAACCATAAAGTTTAACGTCCATTTTTACAATTCATAAAAAGGAAAAAAGATCATCTGACGAGAGATATACAAGACTTTTCATTTCTAGAAAGTACAAGTGCCACGCACGAAACAAGCGGCATGAAAACGAGAATGAAAGTCCTCTTTAGTCGGGAGTCAACAAACCGCGAGGCGCAGCGACAAATGCGCTTGGCTATAAAATTGGGGGAGAAATCGGCGAAAGAGCTGCGAAATGAGCGCTAAAAAAAAATTGCATCGACGATTTACTCGCTCGGCATGTACATACGAGAAATTAATGAATTTTGCCAACCTCTACTCTCTCGCCTATCGTGAAAAAAATGCCCATTTTCGCGTACTTTGCCGTATGTGAAATTGCTCCTTTTACCACTTTCGGTGGCTTCGTTACACTGCGCACCTCTGATTATTGCGCGCGTTTAATGTTAATAGATTTCGAATAATGCCTGTTAGAAGCCAAATTGCAAGTTGTAATTTTCACCTGTAAGCGTGGCAGATACAAATTTGAGATAGAGGAGGATTTTCTCGTTTTAGTCGGTGCCTCTGACATTGGCTGATATCAGTTTTGAGGATTTCGCAGAAAGTTGTGGTTTTGAACATGGGTACTTAAAGAATTTTATGATAGAAGCGCAACGACGCGATCTTTGAGGCCTCAGTCTTCTTTATGAAGTGAATCAGAGAATGCGTTTTGAGGAGAGGAAATAAAACGGTTTTTTTAAATTCGGAAATATATAGGATTGAGGTAATTGTTTTGTT
>JAPYZA010000686.1:0-75052 GCA_030522685.1 Eupelmus azureus | reverse complement strand
ATGATCCCGAGCTATTAAGCGAAAGCTTAGGCTCAAAACATAAGAGCGAGACAAGCGCCAGCTTTGCTCAAACCGTTGCGTTTCCGGACGTGACAATATTATTGTAAATTATAAAATTCGTTCGTGGTATAGTTGTTTAAGAATTGATGTAGGGTAATTGATCCGAAACGTTGACATATAAATCGACTGGTTACAACATGGTTCGTTGAAGATCAATTACCCTACATAAATTCTTAAATGATATAATAAGTATGGATTTTGTCGGAAACTTTTCATCTTTATCGACCTAACATAGTTTTTATGACAAGATTAAGATCATTATTTGTATAATACTTTTTTAAGTATATGTAATTAATTGTATATACTTTAATTCTGTAGATAATAGATATTTCATTTAGAACTTAAGCAAGAGATAACAGGATTTAGTTTTATAAACATAAATTAAAAAATATGTAAGGTATGCATACAAAAATAAGCCATAAAATAAATTTTTATATGAATTATAAAAATTTACAGAAATTAACGCCCAACGTGGGGCTTGAACCCACGACCCTTAGATTAAGAGTCTCATGCTCTACTTTTTTTTTTTTTTAACAACCGTTTATTCAGTCTTTTTGATTCTTACATTGATTCTTACATTGAGTTTAACATATTTTTTGGCCATATAAACGGAGAGAAATACGCCATGCAGTGGTAAGTCGTTTTACAAGTATAGTTCCGCGACCGGGCTCTCGTCATGTATCGGTGGGAGAGATTAAGAATTTATCGCGATGAGTGTAGGTGTATGTGTAATGCGAGCCAGTGGCTCGTGGTTTACGCATCTTTGTCATCTGAAAGGACGAGAAAAACTTAAAAAGAACTGCAAAAAATTTACAAAAACTCGTCGACAATGGCCAGGATTTTTTCTTATTATTATAATATTATTTACATATGTACATTCTTAGGGCTAAGTACATCAAGGCTTGTCGGTGACTATCTGCGGTTACAGTTTATGCTTGTATGAATTCTGCTAACTCCTTCAGCTCTTTTTCTCCGAGTTCTAGCCCGGGTTTCTTCTAGGTGGGAGTAGCCTCGTTGATCCACCAATACTCTTCGTTATTTAGTCGACTCGTATCTTTGAGATCTCTTTCTTGAATACTTCTTGAGTATTTTAGTTTCTGTTTAAGTACCCTACTGGGTAGCTTCTTGTTTTTTTTATGTCTTGGCATGTGGTACATAACTGGTACATTTCTTTCATCTTGTATGAAACCTTGCTGGTCGAGCTTTATAACTGCCTCTGGGGGAAGATATCCTGAAGTTTTTGCTCGCTCTATGTATTGAGCGTCGAAATTACCTAAATTGAGGATAATTTCGTTTTTTTTTAACATTTTTCAGCATAGCAAAGTAGTCTCTGCATAGTTTTATAATGTTATGATTGTCTATACGTGGTATGTTTGCCTCATTATAAATTATTTGGTTGCTCGTGAAGCGCCTGAAGTTGAGCTGGCTGATCTATGTTTTTTAGGCATGCTCTTAAGCATGCTCTTTCAAATGCTCTGAATTTTTTCATAGTTGAAGCGCTTTGATTGTACCATGTCGGTGCTGCGTAGGTAAGGATAGGCCTGACCAGCATGCAGTAGCAAATGACCTTGGCTTTCCTGTAAAGATGTTTGCTGAAAAACAGCTTACTGTTTGCCATGAAGGCCTGCAGGCTTTTGATAGCTGGATATCTGTGTGGTTGGTCAGGCGCAATAGATGGTCGATCTGCACTCCAAGGTATCTTGCTGACTGGACGTGAGGGACTGCTAGGTCCTCTCCTTCTTTCCCATTCTCGATTTTGATGGCGAAGTTTCTCCAGTTGGCTTTCTCTCGCTTGTTTAGATGTCCGTGCGATCTTCTGATTAGGATGGTTTCACATTTCTGCGCGTTAACCTTGAGGTTCCATGTCGCGTAGTATTGATATATTTGGTTCACTAGTTTATTCAGTTTTTCTTTGCACTTATCTGGGCATTTTCTGCTGTGTAAACAAGTAAGTCCGCGAAAGCTATTGCGTAGATCTTATTTTTTCTTTGTTTAAATCAAATAAATTGAGAACGACACTGTTGTAAATATTAAAAATAATCGGGGAATTAACCGTACCCTGCTGGAGACCTTCTGCTACTTGAAATTCTAGTGACGAGTTAGCGTCCTTTAAGCTGATGTAGAAGGATTTTCCCGTAAGCATTTTCCACAGTTGTTTGACTAGGTAGTCTGTGACTTTCTTTTTCCTTAGTTTGTAAAGAAGACCTTATAACCAAACCGAATCGAAGACCTTTTCTAGGTCTATGAGTGCGGCTGCTATCATTTTATGTTCGATGAGGTGTTTGCAGGCGTCCGAGGTGAACTTGTGGATGGCATGAGTGGTCGAATGCTTAAACCTCACCCCAAATTGCTGATCCGGAATTATTTTTAGCTTTGCGCATTCGCTGACTAGAGCATTATTAATAAAGGTAATAACTATTATTAATTATATTGTTGAAGATCGAAGTGTATGCTTGGATGTAATCTATGCGAAGCCTTTTCAGTATTACATTGGGAATGCCATCCTGTCCTGAGGATGAGTCTCATGCTCTACCGACTGAGCCAGCCGGGCTTATATTTTGCCAAATTTTAATTAATCAGAAAATAAGTTTTTTTTTCAAAATAATTTTGGAAAAATGAGCATTATAAAAAACTTAAATTTAATAAACATTTTTATTTTAACTTTTGCAAGTGTGGAATCTTAAAAATCATTATTTTAAATATTATATACACTTTCCTGGATTTCAAAAAATCTTGTACTTTCCGTATAAATCACATGTATGAAGTAGATACCACCCAAAGAAAGGTCTAGCGTAGGGCATACGATTTGTGTGACTAACTATTTGCAGGCATTTAACTAACAATAAGGAAAAAGATTAAGGACTTCGATCCTTTTGGTATACCAACTTTTAATAAAACTATTTCGTGAATATAAGAGTATTTCGGTATAAAATTTTGTTACATACGTATGAGCGAATTAGTATAATCTAAGAGTACATTTTTAGATACTTATTAAGTACATTAATATAGAGATTTCTTTCTAATCTCACCAAATATTACCTTTTAATTTTATTTTATTTCGATACTGAACAATCGAATTGTCGATTAATAGCAAAATGGTTTATCCATTGATTTGACCCTTCGATTGGAGCCAAACTCTGCGGCTTCCATCGACGTAAATTGGAATTCCAAAAGCGGCGATGGGACGCGATACAATCATATCCGCGATAACGAGTTGTGTTGGATTGTCATATTGTTTCTTGAATGCTGTATTAATCGTTCTCTCACTGCAAGTGCTTCAACAACGTGATTAATTGTGATGCATATAGTACACGTTACATTGGTGCATGTTACTCTCCATATCGCGTGCAAAATTTCTTGTAAGCACTATGTGCACTATTATGATTTCCTATTTTGCTTCTAGAAAGTAATATAATATTTAATTGTATAAATATTTTAAACGCAGTCAAATATAATGAATTTATTTTTATTTAATTTAATACGAAAGTTGATCGATAATCGAATATCTAAAGAATTTAAGAAACTTAATGATTTTTATTTGAGAAATGATACTAAAATTCATTGTTGGATACTGCAATGACATATTGATCTTTCGGAAATTAAAAATAAATTCTCTCAAATTACATTTTTGTGAAAAGAAACCAAAACTTCATAGATTATAAAACAGTTCATTCATGTTATCAGCTTAAACTTTATCAAAATAATTAATTACTTTTCTGACAATATTTCTCAATTGACCTTACGGAGACTGAAGTAGTGTTATATATGTTACAAATCTATATTTTTTCTAATTTTGGATAAAATGTTATATTTCATGTAATAATATCTACTGTAGTGATAAAATTTAAATCATCAAAATTTTTGTTTACACTTCAGAACGTTATGAAATGATTGTATTTAATATTGAAACGTGAATGTAATGCGATATTATTTCAGCTAATAAATATTTTCACTTTATTCTTATTGTTTTAGTTCAAATTTACTATTTCAATAGTGTGGTGATTCAAATAATCTTTCGAATTTCTAAAAATTTATATTTGTCTTTGGCGGCATTAACTTGTCGCCCGAGACGTCTCGCGGCGAGGATTTTCCATGCGTACTACTGACAGTCGAAATGCAGCAGCCGGCGCCGCAGGTGGTGTGGCCTCCCTCGTCGTTATCTGGCCCGCTGCACATGTATACTCGTAACCTCGGTAATAATTATCCAGCGGCAGGCCTTGCAGGCCGAGCATAGGTTAATTAATACGAGTCAAATGCTGGGGATTGCGGCGCATAATCGGTCTTTCTCTCTCTCTCTCTCTCTCTCTCTCTCTCTCTCTCTCTCTCTCTCTCTCTCTCTCTCTCTCTCTCTCCCTCTCCCTCCCTCCCACTCTCAGATAACTATTGTAACTTTATTACTTTTTATGGATTAGTGAGTTTTTTTACCCTGTGTCAATTAATTTATCTTTTCAAACTATTAGGACTATTAATATTGGAATACAAAATAAATTATTTTACGACTTTAATTAATACAAATACTTACAATAACTGAATAAATAAATCACCATTTTTTTCATTTTCGTATAATATTTTGTCAATAAAAATTTTACTTAATTTTTATTTTTTTTATTTTTATTTTTTATACCTTTAAAATTTTAGTTGCTTTTATAATACTATTTGTTAATGGATGATATGGTTACAATGTTATTCATCATATTTTTAAAGATTGAAAAAGAATTTTTATTTTTAATGAATTTCTGAACTTAAAAATAAACTTAATCTTAAATTGAATTATAAAAAATTACATATAATTTTAACAGTTAAAAAGGTTCTTTCATTTGTGAAGCCAAGTTAAATGCTACTAAATTGGCCAGTAGATCTCTAACTAATATCTGTACTTCTGTTCGTTCGTTAAGGGCCTATTTATAGATCTATCGAATTAAGGATACCTCTGCCATGGCGGCGAGTTTCAAGAAAGTGAACGGCTGACTTGACGGTGGTGGCCGCACTGCGGTTCGCCGCGAAACTTGTAACTTAAACAATGTTCGCTGCGGTCATAACTTGGTAGTAGCAGCGCGTTTCGGTCCTTCACGTCATCCAGAAATCAATAACCCAAGCGCTGGACATACGAAAGCTGATAGCATTTTTGTGGTGAACCAGTCTGTTTGAATTACATTTAACGGTCAAAAAAAGTTGAGATATATTTTTCTTATTAAATAAGGTAGCTACAATCTGAAAAATTAATTGGGTTGGTTTATGTTGCTCTGCATTTTTTACTCTTTGATATAAGTGATCTCATTTAATCGAATATTTTCTGTCATATTAATTATATATTGGAATACAATTTTTTTTCTAAATATCAACTACATTGCAAGTTAAATATAGATTTACCGTATGTAATAAGCCAAAGTAAATTTTAATTAAATTATAATCAGTTAACAATTGTAATTAAATCTAATTACTAGAATGACGCTTCTATTTTAGTACAATGATTATACTGCTAACTAATATTGAAATTTTACTGATACAATTATGCGTACCTAGAGATTAATAGTCTAGTATTAGTTGAGCATTAAATTAATAATTTAATTATTTAAGTATAATGAAGATTCGATAGTTATTAGTATTTATAACTTATATGTTAAAAAAATGTTGTTTAAAGTTGTATTAAAGTTAATTGCAGTATGTTTTTTCGTATAGAATATTAATAATTTGAATAGAGATATACCATATAAAGTATTTTTTTGCATTGTTTTATGTTTTTACTATTATCGCTGCTTTCGAATGAATATAACAATAAAGATTACGGTACTTCTAAACCATTTGGCCCTATATATATTTAAGAAAAAAATTAAAGCAGTGTTCAAAGGACTTCGTTTTGCGATGGTAGCGGATTAAGGGTAATAGACAAACAACAGACCATAAACAAAGGCCAACATGCGCTAAACAGACATATTGACAAATAGAGAGCTGGGGAGAGAGAAAGCGGTAATGGCCGGCTGTGTATGAACAGCAGCGGCTTGCGTACATACACAAAAGGTGAAACTGCGATGATGATATGCACTGCTGCATGTGAATATTCCAAGAGACGCACACGAGTGTAGATTTCAACTTAATTGTTTTTAATTTTTATTTATTCATTGTGTTTTGAATATTTGATGATTTTTTCAGTTTTTGTTGAGTCTAGAATTTGATATGGCTTTTTAATTTCTGAATAATCTTAACGTGACACTTTTTTATTAGCTTTGCACTGTTCTACTTTGATGTTATACATGTACTCTGTCTGACTGATTTGACTATTATAGTAAATTTTGAATTAGTAATTATGCATAGTGAGACTTTTAAAAACATTTCAATTATTGATTAGAATTTTTTTTTTAGTTGTAAAATGTTAAAATAAGATAATTATAGATAACGAGATGGATAATATTATCTTGTTGATTTAGGTTGCCCTTTCATATGTTAACTTACTTCTTTATCTTTACTTCGAAGCCTTTAAATGTACTATATTCACAAGTAAGCGAAAAAATGTCTGCATCTATGCATCGGTATATAACAGCAGTCAACTCAGAGCACGAAGTATATCAAGCCACCAATATATACTACTCCACCTGATCACCATAAAAATTTATATAGCTTCGTTCACCCCGGTCGTTCGCGATCGTAAATTGTATTATCGAAGCGCGCATATTCTAGCAGCCGACCCTACACCCCCTTCGGAATATTCTCTACCAATTCACCCATCCCTACATTTCCCAAGCACTCATCCCCTGGCTCTTCTTTTAAATTCCTCTCTCTCTTTCTCTCTCTCTCTCTCTCTCTCTCTCTCTCTCACGCTCTCTGCAACATTTGGTGTGGGTACGACGAGCTCGAATGGTTTTTACTTATACGCGTCACCTTCGCGATTCGTGCTTTACGAGCGAAATTTTATGACACTTCTACGGCGTCTTTTTAATCAGATGGATTTAATGATTCGCTCGGAGGCTGGGTTCCTGGAAAATATAATGATTTTATCGGAAAATTGACTGTCAGATTATTTGTGGACGAATCATACTAAATATATCTGAAAAATTTTTCGATATATAAGAATTTTTATTAATACTTAAAAGTGATTTTGACATAATTTTTGTTCAAATCTTAGTAAAATTATTCTACTTGTACTGTTTCGTCAATTAAATTAACAATAATAATTCGCTTAAGATGAGAATTGACATTATACAATAATTGATATTAATATTTAGAGCGCGAAGCATATCTATAACAAATATAATACATCTTATGTAATAATAGTGTATTACGCACTTAGGGAGGAAAAATAAAGAACGTCCAGATCGCATATCACTTTCGTGATTTCCAGCCGGGAGCGAAAGTGGTACTTTCGGCAAGGGTATGGCGAAAAAACATTAATATTACTTTCATCGAAAAAAACTACATTGCTAGAAATTTACCTATTTTAAGTAGTTAGTGGCTAAGCAAAAGTTATGAATCCATTTTTTCTAGAGATAACTAGCCATTAACTGTAACTAAGTTTATTCGATAAATAATTCGTTATTACTAGTATAATTCAACATTAATTTATTAAATAAATATAATAGTCGTTTTTTATTTGCTAATATAAAAAAAAATCATCGGTCTCTTCTTGTACTCTCTCGTTTTTAAGTTGAAAAAGGGCCACAATCTTTAAACACCCATAAATATTTCTATACTGTCGTTGAAAAAGGGCCACAATCTTTAAACACCCATAAATATTTCTATACTGTCGTTGAAATGCGACTAAAAATAAAACAGCCAACGTTCGCATTTATCGCGCGCGCCTTTTTTCGAAGATGACGATGTCGTCGAACTTAACAAAAGAGATAAGGCGTAAGCCTGCTACGGAATTTTCAGAATTTCAAGCTGGCGAGGAGGATTTTATACTTGGTTGGTTTATTAGAAAATAACGCAGAAGCTCTAAGAAGGGGAAGGGGCATGTATTGCACACAAAAAGCAAACCTGCGAGCTTAGAATAACATAACGGAAGGTAGAAGATATGCCGCCGCTTTGGGTGTTTGAAAATTGCAAAGTGGCATCGCGATGGTGCTTTGACATTTCCTTTTTTTGAAGTAAATTTTAAGACGTTTTTCAAAGAGACAAAAGACAAGAGGTTTTCTTGAATGGAATTTTTCATATGTGATATTATCAAGCAACGTAAATTTGTTTATAAATTATAACTTATTATCAAATTTAAATTTCAGGTATTTTTAGAATTATCTATTTAAAAAAATATGAAATTTATTTATTTTATCTAACAATTATATTAGCATTAAATAAATGAAATTCTTCGAAATACTATTACACCTTAAGAACGTTCAAACAAAAACGAAAATTACCTATGCATCTTAATAAACAAGATTACGTTAATTAATGTCATACATGAATTTTATTTTATAATCTAAAATTTATCTCAATTTTTTATATTAGCTTTAATAGTATATTTATATAATTACATAAAATAAATATCTAAATTGGTGAATTATTAAATAAACTTATGTATTTAAATTTGTAAGGTACTTAAATAAGGACTGACAAATGTAAATAGAATTGTCGTATTAATGAACAAATTTGATTTCTTTATAAAAAGTATCTACGATAGTTAAGTTACTATAAGAAAGTTGCTTATGGATAATGATGCACCTGCTGTGATCCCACCACTTTTCCTTGATGCGTCTCAAACATCCATGAGAACTCTCGATATACACGCGCATGTAACGAAGCCTTTAAATCACGTACATATTAATCTTCGATCGCGTTCTCGTGCGTTACGCAAAGACACTCACACGCGGAAGTTTCGATGCACATATTTTTTCGTATATTGTTCGCGCGCGCCTGTAAATTTGAAAGCCGCCTTCTTGCATACTTGGGCGGCTGATTATGATGTCAGCTTGAGAATGTTAATTGTTTCGTTTGAGAGATTGGGAGAGAGAGATTGTGACTTGTTATAAGCCGATTGCAGATCTCATCCGCGGCTAACAATCTGTAACAATGGGAGTTGAATATTGAATATTAAACTCTGGGAAACATTTGGAGATGAGTAAATAAAGTGATCCAACATTACATTTCGTAAATTACAAAACAGATACAAAATGTAATTTTATTGCTAGGGATTTGGAACAAATGTAGTTATAGAATTTTCGTTCGCTTTGAAAATGTAGTGTTTACAGTAATTTATCAATAATTACGATTTATGCAAAAAAGTTGATTTCACGGGAAATAAATATGTCTTTTTTCAATGAAACAACTGATTCTGAGCGATTATTATAAGTATCCGCGTGCTAACAGCTAATGTTACTCTGTGTTTTTATCCAAATAACAAGCTAAATTATTTGGCTTTCTCGCGTGTCCGAGATAAATTGACCTTTCGAAGCGCTGAGACGGTAAACATTCTCGAAACTCTCGCACAGCAAACTAAACGCAGTAAACTGCTGCCGTTGAAGCTTGAACTGCAACACGTACCGATTCCGGAATTAATCCTAACTTTTGTGTTAATTTCTCTGGTATGGACAAGCGGCAGGCATTCGAGGGAGACCGCACTGTTACCGCTTCTTTGTTGTTTCGGCATTATTCGTCTAATTGTTTGAATTCGTCGGATTCGCATTTCCCGCTACGCACGTTTGTTTAGCTTCATTCTCCCTTTTTGCTGAGGAATAAATTTTAATTAAACAAACCAATTAAACCGTCGTGAATAACTATCATTTTTTACGAAAACTATATTTTGCTTTCTTTGTGTCAAATTTTAAAATACGTTGATTGTAAGTTTGTAATTTTTGATCTTCGTAATACAGTTTTTCTGTTATTCATTTTTTAGATGGTTCACTTGTATGCTTAATTATCATTTAAACAAAAGAACTTTTTTATTTAAAAAAGAAAAAAAGGGGGGCACATTTTTTATATTAGTAATTAAAATAATGTATTAGAAAATATAATATTATTAACCCTAAATGAAAAGAAATTGTAAAAATTCATAATAATAACAAGCTTTTAATGATTATTTAAAAAGAAATATACAAGCTGATAAAAAGTATCTTCTATTTTTATTAAATTATCTGAAGAATTTATTTTGATGTTAAATGATTAATTTTCTACATAAAGTTTGTTTTATTAGTAACTAATTATAATTATAGTTATATATTCATTATATTGTAGGCGTATTATTTTCATAAAATTAATTTGAATTTTTCTATTGAAATAATCAAATTTAAATTTCAGAATTTAATTTGTTTAGAAAGGATGCTGTTTTAAGACAAAGAGACATTTCTTACAGCTCTATATCTATCTCCATACCTCCATATATTTCACTAAAACTTTCTCCAACTGCAACGTGCAGCAACGAATTTTAATTTTTGTATAACCTTTTCAAAGACAATGCTGTTCAGTGTCTAAAAAAAACTCACAGTGTGAGTGAGTGAAAGAAGAAAAGAGGAAGGGGGGGGGGGGAGAATATATCTAAAAATAAAATCGAGCGGGAAAAAGGCAGTATAAAACCAGATAAGACCTGGAGGCCAGGAGGTATATCGAACGTGACGTGACAGTTCCATCATTTTATGCAAATAAAAGGCACAGGTCGCTTGATTTCCCCTGGTGTTCCTCTCGCTCCTTGCGGACGCTAGCTGTGCATGCTGGTCAGCTGCTGGTTTGGTGGTATTTTCTCTGTATTCTGACAAGCGACTCTCTCAATCTCTGCGTTTTTCCTCTTTCGAGGTATCCTCGATTACTCTGATTTTAGCTGCTAGGCGTTAACTTTTTTTCCTCTACTTTTATTTCTATTGTAATTTTATTTTCGTCTACCATGCGTGCTACTGTTTTTGCATTTGCCGTCGACAGTTACGTTGAAGATTTTGAGAGAATTACTTAGGTCTGTCATAAAACGTTGCTTTAATTCTGTTCGTTAACGTTAACGCTACTTGTACGATAACGTAAATTGTAAGCGGCAAAATAAAAGTGATAATGATAACTTTAATAAACAAAGATAGTTTCTTAAAATATTATTTATTCTGAATGTATCATAGAAAAATAATTTTTTTTTAATTATATTCAAATAGTACACGAGTTTAAATAAAATTTTTTTGTGTATTTTATTTTTTTAAATGTTTTTCTTACTTAAAAAAATGATGCGAATTTCTTAATTAGTTAAATTTCTTGCATCTCCATATACTTTTTAATAAAATAGTAAGTCGTTAATGCAAAAATTCGACCTTACGATTTATTCTGATCCAAATAACCCCTTCGCTTTACTGGTTTCGTAAACTCGGTCGTGATCTTAACATTAGTTACAGCGTGTCCAAACGCGTCGCTGTATTAAGACGTTTTGTAAGAAACGTTACCATTAAATCGCAATACTGTACTGTAATTGCCAGCTTCATGGCAACGATTTTTTTTAGAACGACGACACGAGTTTTCTTAGTTCCGTCCTGTTCATTGTACGCAGAACTTTGACGAGAGTGAAAACTTCTATGCTATCCATAAGGCTTACGAAACGTGGTACATAAAACGCGTTTTGACACGTTTTTCGTTTAGGTGACAGCTTAATAGATATTTATTTCTGTTATACATAATTGATAATTATTTTCTTGACTTTTCGAACTTTGTGGAACTTTGTGAAAATTTACTACTTATATTAATCATAAAATTAAAAGATAAGATAACAATTAAAATATTCAGAATTGATTTAGTTTGCAAAGTA
The DNA here is from genome assembly GCA_030522685.1 of Eupelmus azureus. Taxonomy (NCBI): domain Eukaryota; kingdom Metazoa; phylum Arthropoda; class Insecta; order Hymenoptera; family Eupelmidae; genus Eupelmus; species Eupelmus azureus. Next base: position 63,294 of record JAPYZA010000686.1, on the reverse strand, counting down.
TCTAATAAGCATCAGCTGAAAGTGTATGTTAATATTCTTCAATATTTTAAAATTTTATTAGAACATTATCTTTCTAAATGTACGTTCCAATTTACTTATAAAGATGTCCTCTTCCGTGTACATAAAATGATTCCTGGGTAAACTTCATTATGTAGAGAACAAAATCAATATAGATCAAATAATATTAAAAATAAAAAAGAATAGTTATCTATATATTTCATTAACAAAACAAGAAAAGAATAAATGATTGCACCTTTTCAGGTCAGCTTTTTTATTTCCGCACGATAAAAATCAGCTGCACGATTTCCTTTAGTGAACCTTGAATAAACAGTCACACGCTTTTCGGTGTTGGTCTCTTTCATACACACAAAAACAAAAAATCCTTGACAATGTAAGAACGTGCTGCACGTAGATGAATAGTGTGCGCCTTTTACTCGAAACAATATACGACGTTTATCTCTATCCTATACCGATCGAGATTTGCGAAATCGAAATTGACGCGTCGTGAAGTGCCTTGCGAAAGGCGTATCAAGGGCACGCTACTCGCACTTATTGTGAAGGCAAGCGTACTTTTTTGCCACACACTTTCACATCGAAAGCAAGCCACGAATGCATAGTTGTAAATCAGGTGGATTTATTGAAAAAGGTAGAGGAAGTAATAATTTCTTTTACTTTTCTGTTCGTGCAAGAATTTCTCTCCTAGACACATGCTAAATACTTAACTATTTTATCTGAAATATAAATTATGGCACCTTTCTATACCATTTTTACATTGTACATAACTTTGTGTTGCGTATGGTAATAACAAAAATTTTGTAAGCAAGTTACAAAAAATTTAATATAATCCATAAAATTTAATTAGTTTTTGAAGCGCAAAAAAATTTTTTTTACTATTATTTTAGTTAAGAGCATCGTTAAATAATATTGTTCTACAACCTTGTGTCATATATTTTCAGTATAAGATATTAAAATGTCAACTTTAAGATGTTATTTGACATGAAATATAAAAAATTTGTATTTTTTCTTTTTGTTGAATAGATATTTTCAGTTGAGATATTGAGTGTTTACCCTTTTTTGAATCTTTTTAACCTCTCGGACTTTCTCCTGTATCTTAGAGTAAACTCAATGCTAAGTGACATTTTTAAAATGATTCATCAAGTTTAAAGATGTCCATTTAATTCAAGTTATTATATTTCGAAAAGTATTGATTCATTGAAAAGTTAGAATGACTGAAATATAATGATAAATATTTTTTGTATTTTGAAAATACAAAATCTTTTTGTAATTAATCTATCTAAGACACAGCTACTTTTATCTTAAAAAATTATTATCAGTTCATATGGTGAAAAACTGCAACTTATATATCTTTTCTTAAATCTAATAAGACATTTTAATAATTCAATCTATAACTTCAGGAATTAATCTTTTACTGAAGATACACTGTGAAGATCTAATGTTATAAATGCCAAAAGAAGAATGATGATTCTTGAAAAATTCCATTGAATAAAAAGAAAAAATCGCGTGTTTTGAGTTTTTATGTAGAATAAAATTCAAAAGTTTTATGAAGAATAGTACTCCGGTGATCATGTATTGATTAGACAGTCGTAGTTAAATGATTTTTTTTTCTATTATAAGTTTTATTAAAATAATCTTATAATTTTTTTCAAGAATTTATTAGAATTGAAATTTGTTTTATATTGAGGTAATTCGTCCACTGTTTGGTATATTTATATTGATTTGTTTTGCTTATAACTGAATTTATTGAATAAGCCGAATTATTGCAGCACGCTCGTAATCCCTTCGTTTATTTTTAAATTTGCAAGTTCATAAATCGAATCTTTCATCCTTCACATTTTAGTTAAATTAAATGCCAAGCGACTCGGCGTATTCAATATATCAGTAAAACATTTTATTGAAATAAAAAATTAATTCTTGATTAACAATTCTCGCATTCTTCAATACAATTGTATCGAATTAAACTTAGTAATAAAATACTAAATATAATAGATTCTTTTGCAAAGGTTGCACTTATCCGTTCCTTTTAAATTTATCAACTTTATTGTTATACTGAATCAGACATCAATTCGAGAATATTTATTTTGTACCGTAAATACAGTAAAAATAATAAAATTATTTAAACAATATTCTTACTGTAATCTGTATTTGATTTTACTACCCAATGTTTTACGATTGAATAAAAAAGTGTGTTTGTTAGATAACTTTCTCGTACAAAAAAGACTTATTTTTAAGGATCTTTAAATTTTTTTATGGAGTTTTTAATAGCTTATAGAAAAAGTAATTAATAACTAACTCACCCAATGTTATAAATGAAATGAAGAGCGCAATGTGTATTGCAGACATCGTGAGCAAGGTTAGCCTCCCTTACTTTTACTTCTATTTAGCCTTTCTAGCTCAATTTTGAAGACACATACACACACCTGTAGTATTTTAGAAAATTAATATTTTTGTATCGATTTAATAGATAGCTACATACATTTATAGATTTATTTAGTTAAAATTTTTGGAATAATTTATATTAAATAAATTAATGTGATGAAAATTAATAAAAATAAAATTATTTTAAAATTTTTTATTTTTTTAGAATAGTTTAATAATTTATAATGTTACATCCGAAATAATCTTATAGAAATAGACACTTGCACATGGTATAAAATTTGAAAAAATGAAATATTCATATATCATATATTTCTAATATAATCCGGATTTCTTAGAGTTTCTAGTAATGATTATATGTGATCATTATTTCAAAATATGTGATTCATAATTATACATATAAACAAGATTTCATTATATCTTTTCTATTCCTTCTGAAGTTAATGATAATATTTATCATCAAGCACAAAATATTCATTTAGATATATAGTGATAGAAATGCATATTTGCTTCGATAGTGTACAAACTTTTTTAAAATTTCAGTAGACTTTCCTTAACCTACTTTTATCACAAATTATAATTACAATGTAAAACAATACAATGAGAATTTTTTTATTTCATTCATTTCTTTCAAAACAAATAAAAGAATTGTTCAGACAGATAATTTTATTATTACGTATTAATAATTTTAAATAATTAATGTAACAAAAAATTCTATTACAAAATTCTGCATCCATTTTTTTATACAATATTAAGATTTAAAAATATATATTAAATGAATCTTCTAACAATCCATAAAGATCAATTATAATCGACCCAATTGTATTGAAAAATATTTAAGATTTTCACATAATTTAATTACTGAAATTATTCCAAAATGCAAACTTTAATTCACTGAAAATTCACTGTCACATATCCTTACTTCGAGTGTACACTATGAAAGCACACAACTTAGGGACCGTTAGATCAAAAGCTCATTGAGATCGATAAGCGCGCACGATGCGCTTTGCGCTTGCCGATAAAATACGATAAACGTCTCGACCAGGTGCCGTCTACGCGGAAACTGAAACAGCGCGGGCCCCGATGCATGCGCTAAGTTCCACAAGCAGAGCGACGTTTGCATCGGCAGCGGCCTCGTTAAAGGGTGGGGAGGAAGGAAAGGACGGTCGCGTGTGTGCACTCTCCCCCTCCCTAGCTAGCTCGCGAGAGGCCCACTTTGCCGCGTGGGGCCTTAGCGTTACTACCAAGCGAACTCACTCTCGCTCTCGCGCGCGAGCGAGCGAGCGAGCGAGCCGGAAGTCGTACGTGATGTGCGAGTGAGATGTGGGCTCGACTTTTTTGATGGTCAAGGAGCGAGCGTGTTTACATCATTACATTTTTTGCTCCAGAGGTTGAACTGTATCTAACCGTAGGATTAAAAAATGGGTGCGGGTGGTTATTAAACTTTCGAGGGTCGCATTTGATGCACAGTTTCTTTTTTTAAATAATTTGGCGAAATAATTTCATTTAAATTATCTATGATAAAGAAAACCATAATGGTTATAGTTTGCGCCGTAGTTTTATTAATTAAATAGAAAAAATTATGCTTTATATAAAACGTTAGAAGATGTCAATTTAATTTTTTCTTAAATAAGTTTTAAAAATTATGCGGTTACAATAACCATTTCAAATCCTGTTATAACATGGTGTAACATGAAAATTTCTTAATTTTATTGTAAAAATTCTAAGACTCAACAAAGGAAAGTAGATATAAAAAGTAAAAAAGGAATGGTTTGCAACATTCAACTTCTCAAAGCTACGCCAAAAACAGTAGTTAATTGCGCAAAAAAGAGAATTTCAATTTCAATTTCAATTTTGAGAATATATTATGCTATTTTTACATGTAATGTTTAGAAATAACATAAATTAAACAGTAAATTAGCAATGAGAAAATGGTTGTTATTCTAGTGGATATAACATACAATTGAATTTTAAAAATGATACTTGTTTTAAACCGTATGTTAGATTTCTTCAGAGTTAAGAACTCGCTTGCTTAAATGCAAACCTTTACCTTGTGAAATTTGAACTTATGTAAACTGTATTATCTCACTATAATTTTTTGAAATCTAACGTATAAGAAAAAGATAAGTTCATGTATTATTAATTTAAATATGTATTGATAATTAATTTAGACAAATTATTTAAATTCTTTTGTTCTCTCAGTTTAATCAACGTTTCAATAAACTGTTAAAATCCTTGTTCTTATTGGCTATTTTGGTCTCAAGAAATTTAATTACTTATATAAATTGATCACACTCGTTTATCATTGTTTTTGTTAAGTCTCTTGTTAAATGGCAGTATTATTTCCTATATAAAAGGAGTACCGGACAAACGATATACAAGCAAAATTTCTAAAAAAATCTTGAAAATCACGGTGTGGTTAAAAAAATATTAAAGTTCTTATCTTTTCTAATATACAAATCAATGTAAATTTATGTACTGTCGACTACGACATTTTATAATTAATGCGCGCATTGTTACTTGCTGCATTTTGAACATTTTTTGTTGATTTTTAGACTATAGTCATACTTCTCTTAATCTCTATGATCTTGCTCTTTGGAGGGTTTTTTCGATTATTCTGGTTTAAGTTTTCATGTGTTAACTTTTTTCTGCTATTATTAATTTACGAGCAAACAAGAAATAATTTTCATGCCTGAACTCATTTGGTTAGTCATTCAAATATTTTCAACAAGTTAGAACCTTTTTCTTGAAAATCGAGTACAAATAAAAATTATTTCAACAGAAATAAAAAAGTTTATTTTTGAAAAAATGCATTATGGTCAATTTTCACTCAGTCCTGTCCTCTTAATTATGTTTATGTTTGATTACGCGCATTAAAAGTGATAACAGTTGATCAGGTGATTATAATCAAAGTTAATAATTAGTAAGACAAACGTAGGTGTTGACACGAAAGCGTGGACACTAACTTCAAAATTAGCAAAATCGTGTTCCGATTTACCTAGTAGTCTCAGGGGAAAAATAAAATAAATTAGTGGATGATGCTCTTAGAACACGGTTGCGTATGCTAGCGATTGACGTCTGTTCTAAAAATTTCGCGCGTCTTTTATCGTTCAGCTTTTGTATTTTTCTAAAATTATATTTTACTGAATAATGGATGATCTATTTTAGAAAAATATACTGAAATTTATTTAAATACATATACTAATGCAATAAAATTCAATCTGCAAAATTTCCGATCACGTATTACAAAGAACCGTCGTGAACGAGAAAATAAAGGTAAAGGAAAATTCGCATATAAAATATCACCATTCTGTTTTTCCGCTCAAATCTTTCTCTTTCTCATTCTCGCAATGTGACGCGATCATTTTTCCAACCTCTTCGTGCATTTGGCTTGTTGAAAGGGCTGGGCGTTTTGCTTTTTTGCCGGTAGCTCTGTGCGAATCTCTTGAAGTTACCACACTTGCCACAGCGCGGGAAAATATGCTAACGCATTCGGCGGCCACATGTCTATCACTGTATTGTGTGTCGCACGCCTCGGCTTCTCCCGCTCCCTTTGTCCATTGCCTAGTTACGAAATCATTTCTCTCTGTTTCTCGCTTATTTTTTTTACGTGAGAATTTCTGGCACAACGCCACTCTCAATTAGTCGCAGCCGGTTGCAGTGTTCATCGAGTTGTGTTCGCAGTTCTTTCGGTCATTCTTTGCGCTTTTGGTATTCTTTCGATCACTATCATACTGCGCACCGCGTGTCGTTGTTTGGATTGAGATTTTGATCGAGCCAACGAAAAAGTCTTTTTATGCAAGCTAACCTTTCTCGACATTTCTCGAGTCAGGCGAACTAACCCTGTGAATTGCAAATCCGGTATCGATTCACTAATGATTACCTTATACAATTTGTACTATCATAATTGCATCCATTGTATGCAAAAAAAATTAAATAACTACAAGATTTGTATTGTTCTGTAAGTAAATAAGAATATTGCGCTATAATAGCATCCGTTGATTCATATAAGTTGACTCTAATTCTGATATTAAAAAAATATGAGTGACGTTTTTGCCTTTTTTTATAATTTAAGGATTATCTTTATTTTACTCATATAGTTGATTTTAAAATTTAAACTATTGAATAATGGAATACAATTTTTTTAGTTTAAATTATTACTTCAAAAAAAAATTTTTACATTTTAAAACTGATCTACGCTAAACATTTTGAGATATACTCATTTTAAGTCTTTATATACATATTGAAAACTATAGAGTCCGAAATTCCTATTTCAACAATTCTGTGGGAGTCAACTTGTGACTTGTCTTTTATAAAAATATTTAAAATCAAGATTACATTGACCCTAGAATGAACTGAAATCCGCCTCACATGACATTTTCTGACTTAAGGTAAACGCATGGTTGCACTGACCGGTTTCTCAAACGCAAAAGCATACTGACGGACAAAGAAAGGGAAAGTAGCTTGAATACACTGATATTTTGCGAATCCTTATAATATTTGGAGAACTTTTTAAGAATTATACGCACTATACAAACTTTTAAATTAAAAACAATTTTTAAATTTGATTTTTAATGATTTCATAAATTAATTTTAGGAATCTACCGTTCGTGGTTTGGCAGTGCAACAAATAATGAACTTATTGATTTCCTTCGAATTAAGATAAACTTTTTAACTTAACCTAAACAAATTAAGGAAAAAAACGATTCTATACTTTTAATATTCAACGTCTTCATGTAATTTAACTTTGTTTAATCCAAGTCTTAAAAAAGGGGCCTACTAAAAGCCCCGAAACGTTAACGTTTTGAAATAAAGTTTTTCTTTGTCGAAGGAGATCGATAAATTGATTATTTGTTGCACTAATTCGTAAGTATCTACTTGTTAAGAATACTTAAAGTGATTAGTACAGTATATATCAATGTATATGATAGGAAACAATTAAATTCTTTTCTTTCACCTATGGCTCCAGTAGAGTCCTCTGTAAAGAACTCATTATGTTTTACCTTTTTTGTTGCTTCACTGTATTTTTTTTTAATTGTTTTCTAAGGATATTTCTGCCCTGAAGGTATAGTTTAAAATGATTCAAGATACTCATTACATTAAATTGTTAGAGAGCGCATGAGTTATCAAAGAGTCGTTTAGTAAAATACATGTAGTTTTGTAAAGATCAATATAATTTTAAAGAAATGTTTAGTACAGCTGTGTATCTGATACTCTTTGTTAAAACTAAGATCCATTTTTCTAATTTAATATACACCATTTTTGAGGCTCCTCTTTCATACGAAATTGATAGATTTATAAATAAAATGATATTTAATAGAAATAACGCACAGGCCCACTTGCGTGCGTGTGTACACGCGCACCGATACAATATTTACAAATTCACATGAAAAAAGCCTTAGAACGAATGTTAAACCATTGATACTTTATCGATGATCTTTATCGATGATCTATGAATCTGTACATCTTTATACTGTAATAAAAAAATCTCTTATCCAATATTTATCATAGAATTTTAAAGTAAGACGTAAGTGAGACGCAATGGAAAGTTTTAAGCGTTAGCTCATTTTTTAGACGGTCTTTATACACAGCCAATAACTAGATGATAAAGCATGCATATTAGTTTACCTGATATATATATATATAGCATACAGAGCGACAATTGATAACCAGATTAGTAACTTAATTTTGATATCGCTAGACCAAAGGGGTTGTTAAACTTTGTCAAAAGGAAAGGAGTTAATGTTTCTGCAAGGAGAAGGTAGTTATGTTAGAGTTTTCAGAATGAACACTATAGTTTACTCCGATTTGTATTGTTAAGTTTATCACGTAAATTGTAATAGTGGGATATTATATATATTCTCATATTTCCGGTAAGTTTTGTATTTAAGCGTAGAATAATAAAGTTATGTATGTAACTATTTAATATGTACAAATGTTTTGAAATTTTTAAATTTTATTCTTAGGATACAAAATTAAATTTTCCTGTCCATTAAAATATAATAAATTTTAAAGATAAAATAAAAAATATACTAATAATAATCAAAACGTTATTAAAAGTCAATGATATAAAAGAGGCTTATTCAAACGCATGTTGATCTTTTAAGAAAAGGCCACATTGAGTTTCTTCACTCGGCCTGTCAATCCGCTAATGCTATATATATATATATGAATTGCAAGTTTATTCTTACATGAATGCACGAATATTCTACGATGAACATAAAGGGGAAGGGGAGGGATCTGGCACTCCGCCTATTCGGGCGCGAGGTAGACTCGTGTTACACACATATATATTCGCCCAATATATGCTCAGTTAGTCGAGCGAGACCCTCTCTGTTGCGCCACGTGGTGGAGAAACGAAACTTTTAATACTTCCTACACGAGTTTTTATGTAAAACTCAAGTAGAAGCATGCGGAAATTACAATTTTTAAATGATTAAACTTATTATATGATATTTTTAGTAATTTTTATAAATAATTTATCAATATATTTTTAAAATTAATTTATGATTTTTTATTGCATAGCAGTTGTATTAAGCATTTTTTCAAATTGTTTTGATCGTTTTTTGGCAGTTACCAGAAATGTATTACTTATTAACCTCTAGAGAGGCGGAAAGTCTTATATAAGACGCTACGTTGGATCGGAACTTTGTCGAGGTCCAGACCATGAAATATGAGCAAGTTCTTATGTCGTATTCTAAGGGAAATAAAGTTCCCGAAACCCCAGCTTGTATTAATCAATTGTTTTATGATTATTAATAAATTGAAAATTTGACGCAAACTATATTTTTACCGATAATATTAAAATACACAATGAAGTATTAATTCCATTGAACTATAGCGTTAACCTTAAAGAAACTTGTTCTATTTTATAATATGCTAATTAAATTACGGCATCATTTTATTCTTTAATACAATTAAAACGTACAAAATTCAAAAAGAATAAAAATTTGCTAAAACTTTCCAACTAAATCATATATATTGAAAAAGAAAATAATACATTTCGATAACTAGTGCGAGAAGCCCCGTGTGGACATTTCCGCCCGAGCGAAGCGAGCGAATACTTCCTCGCTCATGTACGAATCGTATTTTTTTATATAAAGCTAGATGTAGCATACGCATTGTTGTTCGAGCGTGAGCGAAATCGTGCTTTACGCACAGAGTATCAAAAATTGTACATTCCGATACTAGTGCGAAAAGTGATCTCAGCCTCGCAAGGACGTTTACACCCGAGCGAAGCGAGGTATAGCAATAACAACAATTATAGGTACAACAATTTATAGGTGCTACATTATAAGAAAAGAAAATTGTTAAATGTTTTTATGTATGAAGCATCTACATTTATAAATTCATATATTAAAGTAATATATCTATAAAAACAATTTTATAGAAAAATATTCTTCTCCAACCTCGTAGTGAAGCAGTATAATTAGGCGGGATTAAAATTTAAATGGAAGATCACATGGATACACACATATTGGTGCTACTTTTTTTTACAAGTTCTATTGTATTTGTTCAAATTGGACAAAAATTATGTTCGTATTGTGTACAAAAATTATTCTTTTTCTTACTTATTTTATTCTCTTTAACGTGAAATACAACTGTGTCTCTAGATTCTAATATTACATCTAACCTTACACTTTTCAAGATATCTTGTCCAGTTTTAATACACAAATGTGTTTCTATCTCTATTGCTCTTATTGAGCAGAATCGTTGAGCGCGTGTATCATCAATCCATCCGTTCTCACGATTACGAGCAGACGCTCATAGGTATATATGTACAGGAGTAGTCAGGAGAGAGACAGTGGGATATAGAGAGAGAGAGCTTCTCTCGCATATGTGGCTACTGAGACCGTGCGAGAGAGAGAGAGAGAGAGAGAGAGAGAGATAGAGAGAGATGTAATCGGGCCGCGTGTACACATCCGCGAGGATAAATCATAGAGACCAGACGGCGCCGAGCGCCGCCTGAGCTCATGCGTGTGCACCCTGGCGGATATGCAATAGGCTCTGCGGTGTATCCCTGGAAAGGAATATCGCATATGAGGGAGGAGTGGCGTAATTGCGATGATTCGAGAACGCTGCCTAGTTGGCCCTCCATATCCCTTTCAATTCGGTGTCTAATACTGCTTAACAAACCAAACCACTGATACTTAAACTCTTCTTAACGAAATAAACAATCATTAATTCATCATTATCATTACTCCAAAGTTACTTAACTATATTTATTTTTTTGTATAAACAAATTATTTTTCCAGTGAAGTAATGACAAATTAAAAGATATTTATTTTCTCTAATTAAGCTTATAAAACATATTTTTCATATCTTTTGACATTTTAGTTATTGGGAAAAAAATTAATAAAAATGTTATTTAGAAAATTATTTAAAACTTTTAGACACAAAAAGTTCTAGATTTTATTTATCACGGTTTTTTATTGAAAATGATTATTATATTCTTGCAGTTTTGCAGTATTTTGCAAAAATTATTCCTGTGTAAAAAAGTAATTTAAAATTCTATTTTATATACGTGATTTTTTTTTAATATTTGAATTAAAAAAAAAATCTCTCCAGCGGGGAATCGAACCCCGGTCTCCCGCGTGACAGAAAAAATCTCTCCAGCGGGGAATCGAACCCCGGTCTCCCGCGTGACAGGCGGGGATACTGACCACTATACTACTGAAGATGTTGATGAGATCTAGTAAGCCTACATATAAGGCGTTCTCTCGCTGTATCGAGTTTAAATTAGAATATTATGTTCAAAGATATTATATTATGCAGTATTATCTAATGTAAGAACCTGGTAAGTCAAAATATCTAACTTTAGAATGACAATAGAAAGCATCTAATATAAAATGCTCTTATAAAGTCGAAAGGTAAGGAAAAATTAAGCAATTATATAGATATACCAATAATATACGATTGAAACTTTGGATTCTTCTATCTTGAAAAAAATCACCACTTATCCTATCAAACTTTTTCCCTATATTACGTTTTTCTATTTTACATCATTTGCTAGTGTTTAAAAAAATTTTTTTAGTTGTATTCGGTTTGCAATTTCACGCAACGTTTTGAATGTAGGACGCGTTACATAGAGCCCATGTTAAAATGCTAAACTTTGAGATTGAATAACTAACTTATTCATTCCGTACGCCCTATTAAGTCATGAATAATTTTCTGTAGAAAATACTAAGAAGGACTAAATGCCAAACTTTTCAAAAAAATTAAGATAATTACATTTTTGTGATAACATTTTCAAGTTTGAAGAAATATTTTAATAATAAATAAGGAAATTAATAATTACAAAAAAAGTCTCTCCAGCGGGGAATCGAACCCCGGTCTCCCGCGTGACAGGCGGGGATACTGACCACTATACTACTGAAGATTTTGATGAGAATCGGTAAGTCTAAGTTTAAATTTCGAGGAATAGTCAAAATACCAGCCGAAATTCTCCAAAAATTTTCATTGTTACATTTAAACACATGTACATTTAAAAATTTACAATTTTATAACAAAGTTATATAAAAAAATAATATAAAAAAATGCTTTTCAAGATGATGAAAAAATATTTACGAGTAGTTAATAACTAAAATTTATTATTGATTTAAATAAATTATGAAAGATTACGGAAAATCTTTACGTTAATTTAACATAACTTTTTAAATTTGTTTCAAAAACTTATGATGTTTTTCTTAAATTAAAGTATCAGAAATATTTTTGCAAAATTTTGAAGTAATACGATTTTTTTTACCTTTTTCTTTTAATTATTAAAACAATACATCAATTTTTCCTTTTGAAATCATAAATTTTTAAATATATACATGTTTAAATATAAATATGATCATTTTTCGAAACTCTTGGCCGGGACTGTATATTCTAAAAGTAGATAATGCGATAAAGCACTTTATATGGCCTGTTAAGGCGAAGTGATATGGGTAGGGTAGAAATCTACACAGAATATTTAACGGGAACCCAAAAATTATGTTGTAAATATTCATTAAATCAGTTGAAAAAAATTTTTTTTTAACATTATATGTTTTACTAGAAGCTGACGGTGTCCGTTTTTCAGAAAAGTTTCATTAACTATGTTAAAAAAATTATTCACGTTATAATTTCGGTAATGTCGATTAGCTCGGATTTTGATATTGATATTTTTCAGTTTATAATTTTTTTTAACGAATTCAGTGGAACTTTTCTGAAAAACGGACACCGTGAGCTTCTAGTAAAAAATATAGTCTTTATAAAAAAAAATTTTTCTAACTGATTTAATGAATGTTTACAACATAATTTTTGGGTTCCCGTATAATAACCTTAAACGATCGTAATACGAAGATTATTATAGTACGTTGCTAAAAATTTTGTGTATAGAAAATGGTATAGTATAAAAATAAAAAATAATCAATAGTTAAAAAAATACCAACTGTATTTCTAATATTACAAATAAATATATTTTCGACTAAAGAATCAACAGTGTTTTTAGCGTTTTAATAAAAAACTTTTTTATTTTTATTACTAACATCTCATCTTGTACTTATTCAATTCAAGTTAAATATCAAAATACAGTGTAATACATAAAACTGGAGTTACATTGAGATGTTTGAGTAAAAACTCGCACTCATACGTCTATTAACATTTTAATGTGATTTTTGGATTTTATTTATTATATTTCTGACTTTACTACATTCATGACTTTATGAATATAAAGCCATGAATGTACCCCTTTATAAAAATTTAATGTGTATTTTATTGTTGACAGTTTATTCATTATCTGATTCATTGAGATTTTGTTGACAATTCTAATCGCAGTTAACCTAATCCCTGGCCGTGTAGCGGCCGTATGATCTAGTGTAGTTAGATAATTGAACACGAAATATAAAAAATTTAGAGTTAAAAGTTTTTTTAACGGAGCAACATGTGTTTTTTTTTTAGTATATTGCTCTTGATGTTATAATCATTTATTCATGGAAGTTAAAAAAAATTGAGTTTGATTTAATTAAAGTCGTAGTTATCTTAATAGTTACAAAAAAGTCTCTCCAGCGGGGAATCGAACCCCGGTCTCCCGCGTGACAGGCGGGGATACTGACCACTATACTACTGAAGATGTTGCACTATAATTGAAGGTTCAATTTAAAATTCTAAGATTTGATTATATTCTAATACAAAATAATGACTATCGAAATTCATGGGACTTATCCTTTAGAGGGCCGTGATTTTAGGGGGCATATCGCATTCAGAAAACTGGTATAAAAGGTATTTTACATCATTGATTAATCAAAGTCAAAGTGTCGGTCATAGGATGCGCCAATATTTTGGCTTTCCGGCCCTCTAAAGGTTAACATACTAGTAAAAACATTTAAAATTAGCTTCATTGCACTTATAAATTAAAAAATTTTCATTCTTACATTTTTTTCTTTTGTTTACAGCAATTTAAATTTTCTAAACATATATTAAAGTAAAAAAAAAAATGTTTTTCTTATTTAGCTTTAAATCATGATATATAATAGTAAATTAAGCTCAAAGATATGAATAGGTGCTATATAAGAAAAGAAAATTGTGAAATGTATTTATGTGAGAAGCATTTAGATTTAGAAATTCATATATTAATAGTAAATATTGAGAAAAATAATTTTACACAAAAATATTCTTATCCAATCACAGTACTGAAGCAGCATAATAAGTCGGGGTCAAAATTTAAATGGAAGACCACATGGTACTACAGATGTTGGTCTGTTGGTAATTTAATTTAAATAATTACATTTTTATACCAAAAAGAAAAACTTGATGAAATTTTCTACTACTCCGCTTTGTAGAATGATTGAGGTGAAATTTTTGTTAGTGTTTCCCCCTAGCCAAAAATAAAAGGCACTTTCGGTAAAGAGAAAATAACAATAGAGGCTCTTCACGCATCGAGACTCACGTGACAATACGTCTAGCGTTGAGTACGCACAATAGCCACAGAGTTTCGTGACGGTTCGTTGACACCTCTTAGCCGAAAATGCCCGCGATCGACGCACTCGACCGTGACCTAGGCACCAAGTGTCTTAGATTATGCAGCATTTAGATGTTGACTAGGCGGTGATACACTTGGAATTCTAAAGATAAAATATTTTTTACAAAAATGTATTACTAAATTCATCTTTCCCCACGGGGAGCGCAAAATTTGATTTTTGTAGCCCGGTTTAAGTGAGCAAAGTAGCAAGTTCCCTCCCTAGTGAGAGAATATAGATTTTGCTCACTATAGAGAAAATGTGGGATTTTACATGCGCAAAACAGGTTTCAAATATCAATTTTCTTTCACCTTTTCAAGAAAAATAGCATACCCAACTCATGAACAGAGATGTGCACTCGTCTTTTCGCCACGCTTCGCTCAGTGACAAATTCGACTCGTGCGGGAATTATCAACTTTATTTACTAGTTGCATGTTATGTACTACTATTTTTATTGTTTTAAACTATTCTGAAACAATGTCAACTATAAAATGTATAAGCCATAATGTTTTATTATTTCTCAATTATGAGTACATATAAAGCGGAAAATAATTTAGACTTATGTCTTTGCTTTTTACATTTTTGATTTTAATAATTATAAAAATTATCTTCCAGATTTTCAAAAAATAATGAAATAAATAGTATATTACGCAGCTTGTGAGTCAAGTTGGTAATTCCCACACAAGTCGATTTAGGCACCCGAATAAAGCGTGACAAAAAAAGATGAGTGTGGGGATTATCTATACTGATGAGCGTCGTATACTTTTTCCTGATAAGAGAACTTTATATTAAAAACTTGTATTGCGCGAACAATATACCACAGTTCCTCAATAGTGAAAAAATACTGCATTCAGTGAGGAAATATAGTATTTTGTGTGAGCATAATACGACATTCCTTCGCTAGTGACGAAATGTGCTACTTTACTTACGAAAAGCATGCTCGGAAAATCGAATTTCACTCACTATATTATTCAAAAAAAATTTTCAATCTATCTTTTTGTTATAACGTATTTGCAAAAAATCATGTATTCTAAATTAAATACTATTATTGTAAATAAAATTATACGTCGGATAAATATGATTATGATTTCTTAAAATTTTTCGATTATTAACAGTTTATCCGTTACATAAATAATAAACATTCTATAATTTAAAGAGTAACAGAAATGTTATCTGTTCATTTTCCATTTGCATTTTACTGTATGACAAAGTTATAATAACGTTGTAAAACACAAAGATAAAGTATTATAGTTACGTTTATAAAATCTCGATTATTAAAATAATTTTATTACCACAATCTTGAAAAAAAAAAGAAAAAAAATTGAATTTATTTGAGGTTTTTCTGGTGAAAGAAAAGTTAAGATTTTGCAAACAAGATCATCAGTATCTTTTACGCTGAACATGAAAAAATCGATAGTTGAACGAAGTAAGACTTTCGAATACACGACCGCGATAAGAATCAACGAATCGCGCGTATAGCATCTAGTTTTCACGAATTCGTTATGCAAATTTTTTCTTTTTTTTTTCTTCTGAGTACATATGTAAATTCACTACTCGAATTGGGTCTGTGAGGCTTACATTGTTTGTCTATATATAGAGTAAGTTTTGCTCGCATTTCAAAAGTGAAATTTATACATCTGCTGTTTAACTTAAAAATGAATCCATTTTAATTCACGTAATTAAGTTAAATGTTGCATAAGGAGAATCAACAATAAGTAATTAAAATTCTTAATTCAGCTTGGAAATCATTAAATATGTGGAATGTATGTTTTAGAAAATTTTTTTGGCTCCTAAAAGTTACCAACTTCACTTTAAAGCAAAAGATTGTATTACAAAATTCGTATTCAAATTTTTTTCATTAATAAAACATACAATATTTTGTAATGATAGATTATTACATTAAATTAAATAAAAACATTAAATTTATTTGTACAAAAAAAGCTGAAAATTTTAATTAGGTAAAGTAGTAAGTAGTTTTACAAATACAATAAAAAATTAATTGGCTCTTTGAAATAGAAGATTTTATAATAATAATTTATTTTATATTTGTGAATTATATTGTCGGTGTAAGGCGTAAAGATATTACCCAATACAATCTTTTATTTAAAACCAAGCGTGTAATTTAATTTGACATGGTCTAATATGAAGTGCACTTTCACGTGTTATATTTTTTCACTCTTAGTGAAACCTAAGACATTTTACTTACTGTAAGTTGAAAAGCATCCACTTTTCTATTCCCTAAATTGATTGTTCTCTTATGAAAGGATGTAACGTATTTTCATATTTGTTGTTACAAAGAAAAGGGAAAATATAATTTTCTTATGTAATTTATCGGTATGTATAGTATAGTAGACAGTCACGAATTCTGATAATCGAAACGATAATTTGTACGTAAGCAAGAATTTAATTATAATCTTTTGAGGTTTCTGAATTATACAGGCTTTCTGTTTCATGATGTATTTATAACGTATGGTAGGAAAAAATATCTTACCATATCACATTAAGCACTATTTTTAAATGTAAACTTAAATATTTTATATTAAAAATTACTGAATAAAAATACAAAATCATATTAATATTCCTATTGCTTCACTGCTTTAATTATTTTGATTTTCTATTGATAAATCTTATTTGGCATTTTACTACCCAAACAACGAAAAAAGATAAACATCTCTATCGTAAATTTTTCTACGCACATTTACGCGTGTCATCGTCACGGACGGTGGACTAGTGCGAAGAAAGTACATTTTGCCGTACCGGTCGCTATATCAAGCTACACGGAATTATATCTCTCTCATCTCTCGCTTTCCTTACGTATGTGCCTTTGTTAAAATTACTCGACCACTCGATATGCACTATTACGCGACTTTGAAAACCAACACGGAAGGACGTAGACGTTTTCACAATAGATTTTAATGAATATCAATTTACGAATGTTTTCTTTTTAGTATTTTAAATATCATATATAAGACAAATTTTAATAAATAAAAATATTTTAATAAATTTTAATAATTTAATTTAATAATTTTATATTAAGGTACATTTTAATATAAACTATATTGATGTTATTTATTATAACTTGAATAATTAATGGGAAATATAAGAATAAGTTCGTTAGTTTAATAGTTAATTCATTTTCTATGTACATATAGTATTTATGAAAAAGTAAAAAGTAATTATTTTCACAATAATTTTGTTGTATAAAAAATTGAATCCCACAAATTCTAACAACTTCAAACCTACGGTCAATCGCTTGATCTTCAATCGTGATATCCGCATTAGCTTCTCGCTTATAGAGTTTCAGTTGCTTTCTACAGATTCATTTCAACTGATAAAATGGCTTTTTCCGCGGCCCTAACGACGTGCTAATTGCGCGCGGCTCGTTCATGTGCCCCAGAAGCGCGCTGGACCAAGCGGATGTGGGTCATCGGGAATTTTCGCGATTCGCAAATGATAAGTGTGCTTACACGTGCGTGTAAACTGCCACGCTTTCGCCGTCCGCGTGGAAAGTGAAACCCGTCTTTCGCTCTTGAACTTCGCTTGTGGAAAGTATTGAGCCATCGACTGTTTTTGCTGATAAGAGATAGAAATCGAAATTATTTGATTTATGTGCGTTGATTCTTTTTTCTTTGTTTGTTAGTGTGTACTATGATTAGAAAACACGGTTCATGTTACGAGATACACGTTACATTTATTCACGTCTTAGCACTTTTACGTTCACGCTTTCGCGTGAAAAATTCAACCACAAGAATGAAAAAAAAAATTGAAATTTTGTTTTTTGAATCTCTTTCAAATAATCTCTTTAAATATTAGAAAGTTTAATTTTATGTAATGAATTTTTTTTTCATATAATAGTTACTTTTTATTGAGTTATGCTTTGATTTGATTATAATAGTATAGAATATGTGTTGTAAGTACTTATAGCGAAATTTCTATATTAAATGTTTTATTATTTTTCGTTAACTAATAATCAAAACTATTTTCATTCACTTTGTTGTTTCTTTCATAAATATTAATCAAATCTTTTCAATTTTTAACAGTTTGATTTTGTTTTTCAATTATACTTTCAAAACCAGTTAAATCTGTATTTTGGTGAAGTGCGAATCCAACCGTCTATCATCCCGTCATGGAGTCCTGCATCTCCGGAAATCCCTCAAAATGAGCGTTTTATTCCCCCACTTGTGCCAAGAGTTTACCGCTGCTCATGTTTTGTTATTTCCTGAGAGTTCGTCGTTCCATGATTAATTACTAGGCCGGACGCTTCGCCCGTCGACCCCAAAAACCAGAGACAGTGAGAACAGTCATAATTAACAACGATCGTGCTTTCATTCTTCCTCTTTCTATGTTTGTAGCCAAAGTCGCTTTTACTCGCTTTCGCAATGGTCGAGGAGATGCGCTTATGATTTTAGTAATTGAATTTATTCTTTTACTGTATAAATAAAAATCTAAGTGGAATAAATGTTTATTCCAAAAACGTTTTTTTTTTAATTTCTGCAATTATTACTTTAATAAATAGTAAAGTCAGTTAATAACCCTGAGTGCATCTTATCATATTTGTATAACCATTCGTATAACAATTCCGTATTACATAAATTTGTAATTGAATATATGTTATTTAACTTTTTATGACAGTAATTTTTAATAGTGAACATCTAAAAATTTGCAGTTATTTACTTGTCTATTATTTATGAAAATACTACACCGTAGGTGCAATTTCCTTAAAAGTTGATTCAAAATAAGCATTTTTAGTGCAGTCGTGTTATTACTCTCAAAATGTTATGCTCTCAAATGGCCAAAGTACAGAGACTATGCTTTAATTGGCAGCTTTTGATTGGTCGATAAAATTTGAACGCTGATTGTATATCGTTACATAAAACCTTTGTACGGCCAGCAATAACCTCAGAATTGAGCATGCACGATCGAAAGCTGGAAAATCGCAATATTGAAAAATGCAAGATTATGAATGAAGCAATGTGCAGCCCAATAATTATGCAAGTCATTGCTCTTGCGCCGACACTAATAGCTGCCTAAACTAAAAACTGCATCAGCAATCCTACTTTTTCCTTCGCAACGCTCGAATCAGAAATTTTCAACGCACCTCACGATTCCCTTTAATCTTCTTCTCCCTTTTCTTTTTTACTTTCCGCGTAAATCTTACGCGTTCGAGTATGCGCGCCTACTTCCACCCACAAATGCCAATGCTAAAATCCTCTTTTTTTTCTCTCAGCCGCCGTTCGTCTTTCTCCTCCTAAGCCTTGCGCCCGTAATTACTCGGGGACGCTGTCGAAGCGAATGAAACCTATAACCGTGCCATCCGGAGGCAGGGTTCTCGGTAGTTAAACGGCGCCGGGACGTAAAAGGGGGAGAACTCACGCGCGCGTGTGCGTCCCGTTTAAGCTCCTCTCGAGCGTCTCGCGCACTCTCATTACGGCATGGCGTTATTACAGTTATTAGAAATGCGAATATACGCTCTTCGCGCGAGCGAGCAAACCAAGCCGATCTAGGTATCTTTATGGTAGCTCCAGCATGGGTGGCTCTAAAACTAAGGAGTCCAGTGACAGAGCGAAATTAGTTAACTAAAAAGTAATCGAATTTGTATCATAACCAGTCGACTAATATTTTATTATTTGCTTCGATTTATTTCGATCATTATTCAAAAATGTTAAGATACTTGTATTTTTAAATAATTATTAGATATTTGAATAATGCTTCTTTTGTCATTAATTTTTGATACATTGTTTTCTAATTCTAACTACGTAAAAACTATAACC
Organism: Eupelmus azureus; assembly: GCA_030522685.1. Taxonomy (NCBI): domain Eukaryota; kingdom Metazoa; phylum Arthropoda; class Insecta; order Hymenoptera; family Eupelmidae; genus Eupelmus; species Eupelmus azureus. Next base: position 43,148 of record JAPYZA010000686.1, on the reverse strand, counting down.
TATGTACAGGATTAACGATCTTACGCAGGCTATAAAGAAATTGAAAGCAACAAGAATTCGCATGGCTCGCAGTTTAGCAGCCGCCTGGACGAGAGAGAAAGTCTGTCGATTGATACGAGTTAGAGGAAAAAGACTCAGGCGCGATGCGTTCTTAATTACAGTTGCAGCGCTCTTTATTTTTTCTCTCATCCCTTTCACACGGCTCACTTGTGCGCACACTTCATTTTTATTGACCATCAAGTTATGCGCACTTTCATCACTGCTTAACCCTTAAGCCCGAGCGTTTTCACAAACTGGTTACGCGCCATCGCCATGATGGGATTATCATTAACGTTCGCCTCTTTTTTTTTCTTTCTTTTTTTGTTTCTGTTCGAGGAAGTAATTCAGGATGAGTTTTAAGAGCCGGAAGTTTATCGCAAAACACTTATCCAACTGAAAATTATAAGATAAATATAATCGAAACATTGTTTAAGTAATTGAAAAATGTGTTTTTTTTTAACGGATAAAGTAAATAACTACAAAATTAGACATGTCTTTTTTTACGAATTTTATTGCTACTGTGTGAAAATAAAGAATATCCTGAGATATTGAAATTAATCAATGAGATCGCATAATTTTATAATTCATATAAAAATCTGTCTCTACTCATTAAATACATTCTATCGACTTTTTATTAAGGTAGAAAAAATAAAATTGAATCGATTCATTATCAGCGCTAAATCAAGAGTAATAAAAAGTAATTTCATCTGGTTAATTTTGTAACGTATAATAATAATAAAAATCTCTGAGTCATTTTTTACCAAATTTGCAAAAAAGAAATTTCAAGACGTTTAATTGGAGCGCCTGCTTAAACTTTCCTTGAAAGCTGGACCAGTTTCGATATGACCTACATTAAATTTAGGGATTTTTATATATAAGTTCTTATACTTTACAATTTCAATTGAAGCAGTGCAAAATGATTTCGTACAAACTAACGATAACTTAAAAAGTATGACAACGACATAATTATTATTTAATATTATTCTATCCATCTAAGCTCGTGTATAAGCAAGTCATGAGATAAGTCAAATACATAAATTGACTTCGGTGTACGACCTCCTGTTAAACACAGTCCTATATGTGGTGCCTCGTATGCTCACCGATTAAGAAAAAAAAAATTTTTAAACTTTACGTAGAAGTTATAAGTTTTTGAGATTTGCCTATATAAAAATTAATGAAATTACATTATTTTAAATAATTCACATTTGTGTACATAATAAACTATATAAAAAATCGAAAAAATGCACATCTAAATAAACAATCTTTCATAAAAATATCTAGGGTATAAAAAATAAACACTAAAGTAAGATACAAAATTATTGAATTTTTATGACGATTGATGACCATGGATTATTTCGTGAAGTGAAATGGCCAGTTAATTATCTACTGATTTACTTTTCTTGATATAACAAGAGTACCGTTTAAAGCAAAACTGATTTTTTTCGAAATCTACTTCATCGCGGAGGCACAACGGACAACGGATTTTCCTTGAGTAAATCCGTCGCTTCTTTCGATCGCATCGCTTAAAACGCTTCACTTCATCACGCCCACCCTGTCTCTCTCTCTCTTTCTCTCTTCTCGTCACATCTCGAATTCCTTATCTTTCGTTCGTAGTCGCGGAAACTCGATTGTCCTCCCAACGAGTTCGAGCGAGTCGCTAAATCAAGAAACGTGATCCAGCGTACGCAATTACGTTAAACGACATTTGAACTTAACGACTCGCATTGACTTTTTCTCGTTAAGAATTACATTTGTCGTGCAAGGCGGAAAGAAAATTTTATTTTCGCTAACTCAGTATATTGCCAGTGTTTTTATTGTGTTCCGCTCCGACTAAAACGAGATTTAATACTGGATAAGATTTGATATATAAGTTTGTTTTAAGAATTTATTTTTTCATGGATTCAAAGTATAAGTTAAAGAGGATTCGTTTTAATAATTTTATCATCGATTATTATAAAATAAATATTTAAATTTTAAGGTCCATTAAAATAAGTCAGTCCTGCAGGTAATAACATATTAATACATAATTATTTATTTTTCTCCGTTAATTTTTACTTACGTTTAAGTGCATGTGTTCCAATCGTGATCTGGAATTCGTTCCAAAACAAGCGTTTAAGAGCCAACTCGAATCCATTAACGGGCAAGAGGTATCAAGATCACGGTCCAGTCTCGCCTCGGGGCTTCTCAAGGCCGTTACGTAAGACGTTGACAGGCGGCGCCTGCCGCTGACCCCGGGCTGACGCAGCGCCCCGAGGCGGCGGCGCCGCTCAATTAGCTCCAGGAATTCGCGAGCTGCATTATTAATCGCTATGATAAACTACCTTGAGGAATGATTTTTCAGAAATTGAATGTTTTGATAGAACTTAGATTTTATTAGACAATTTTGCCAGTATGATGCTGTTATATTTGGATGGATTTAAAATTCACATAATATGTATGTTTTTTTTTTTTTTTTCTAATAGATCTTTTGGGAAGTATACACCACCATCGATATGTACTACTTAGGGAGTAGATAATTCGTAGTCAGCCTAGGATTATTTTTATTAGCAGTTAGTCCTCTGCCGAGGACATAAGTTTTTAGGCTAGTTAGAACCACGGTATTTGTTTTAAAATATCAATACCTTTTTCGCAGATATATAAAAAAATGAACTACATAAAGACATATAGAAAAATAAAAGTCAAATTACTTCTCATTATTATATTATTATCAGGATAAATACCTTTTTATATCGGTATAAAAAGTAATAACTATTTCGTGCTATACATGCAATGTATTAATAATTTTTAGGGTCATATAAAAACACGTGTTAACATTAAAAACAAAAAGCAGTCATAAATTCAACAACGCTTATAAACCCACAGAGTATTATTACACGTTCGCATTTAGCCCAGCTCGTAATAACGACGCCATTAGCCTTTTATTGTCCCACAGCCGTTAGGCAGTAAAATTAGTGATAGTAAACAGTCTATGTCCAGCTTGCACTTTTTTCTTCCTTCTGCAACCACATAATGACCGACGAATAAAAGTAAGGCCGTTCGGGATCCCGAGAGAGACGTTAAAATATTTTCATGGAAACGCTGTTTTGCTCTCTACCGAAATCACGTACATCTCTATGTAACTCACTTGGGAATGATAAAGTAATCTGTGCGTTGTGCAATTATATGCATCTCTCTGTGAGCGCCTACGGTGCAATGATGAGGTAGTGACTATTAATTCGGCGTAATATCGCGGAAGCTAGATCATTGGTCAATACTGCTCCTTCGCTCGTTGCGTGAAATTCGTAACTAGTTATGTAATATTCTCGGTCGTAAATTAATTAACTTACTTCTGGTCAAATAAATTATGAGTTGATTAAATGTTATTTTTTCCAATTAAAATAAGTAAAATTTTATGGACCTTGCTTTAGATTTAGTGTCTCTTACAAAAATGTAATTAAATTAAAAATGAAATTACCGAGACATGAATTGAAGATACTATTTCAGTAAAAGCAAGTTATCAAAACCGTGCTTCTAACTATACTAATATTTTGTATGCAATGCATATTATGTATTTTTTTAACCTAAATGTTAATTTTTTGAACAAATTCAGTTATAGTAAAGGAAAGTTGATGGGAGGTATGGGAGAAGGCGGGGGTAGAGAGGGCGAGAACAAAAACACAAAAGGTTATTAAAAAAAAAATTTCAAAAATTCGAAAGGAGCACCATATTAAATTAAAATTTTTTTTAGTAAAATTTATTTAGCACGTTAGTAACTGTGGGTAAAGATTTCTTTGCATTATCAATTGTTATTAATAATTAAAATGTAACTAAATTTCGAAGTACAGTTGAATGTTTCTAAAAATTTAAGTTAAAATTATTAAATTTGAAAGTACAACAGTATAAAACTAGTAAAATAAAACTAATATATTTTATAAAACTAGCACTTATTATTGTAAATGAACTAAAATTATTGTTATTGGTTGAAAGGAATTTTGGAACAACATATTTTTTAAACAGAACATTTAATAACAAGTCATATATAAACAAGGTCCTAAAATTTTCTAATTTAGCTCGGAACCAGCAAGAGGGTATTCCGTTTAATTTCAGCTCAAACAGTTTTAGTGCCTTTTAACCTCGAATCCCCTTAAAGTTTAAAAGTATCCTTTCTCCGTCCGTCTCAAGCTCCAAAAAACTCCTGCTTCCTCTCTTACCCCCTTTTACCCTCTCATTGTAAAATAAATTCGTGGCAAACTCTCCGAGGTGGAAATTACGTGCGCTCCCTCCGTGTGCATGCCCTGGACGTTTTACAGCGACATCGGTCATGAACGGTCCCCACCTTCATCCAGACTTACGTTATATACGTATGTGCAAACCCAGAGCCCGTTCATTTCGCTCGAAAGAGAGACGAAACGGACGAAACACAGACGAGCGAGATAGGGTCGAGCTCGCATAACGACGCTCGCGCACAGAGGAGCAGAAGCAGCAGCAGCGAGAGGCTGCGAAATACGCGCGCCAGCCATGAAACTTAAATTTCCTCGCAACGAAACGGTCCCGGGCGAACGTTACGTTGCGCGCGAATGACGGGTTTAGAAATTCCTAAGATATCTCCGTTCTGGCAGTTCATCTCTCTCTCTCTCTTTCTCCCTCTCGCTCTCACTCGCTAGCTCTCTATCTCTTCCACCCCGCGGAATTACCGCGCCACACCCCGCCTCCCTATAAAGCCCGCGCGGCTTGGAGCACGCGCCGATGCGCCCCCCGTGAGCGCGCGGCTAGTGACGTAAAACTCGCGCGCGAGCCGGATACCCTAAATTCAGACCGGTTAAAGCGGCGGCGAGCGCGGGCTTCCACCCCTACGGGCGCTGCTGGACCCCCACCCCTTTGGCGCGAGCGGTGCGCGCGCGAAATGGCGGGAGATAGCCCGAGCAGACAAGCGCATCCTCATCCCTCTCTTTGCTGCTGCTGCTGCTTGCTGCCTCTTTCCAGCTTTTCTCCCTACCACCCGGTGCCGCGCACACCTTTGCCAAAAGGCTCGAGCTGGCAGGAGGGATAGAGCGTGAGTGAGTGAGAGAGAGAGAGAGAGAGAGAGAGAAAGAGAGAACGCAACGCATGGAGGTGGAAGCGCTAGTTAAAGAGGGTTGGGTTGTAGAGAAGCGAACGAGAGAGGCGGCCCGCGAAAATGGAATATTGGCGTTTTTCTTCGCTTCGAGCATTCTCTGCTAAATATCCGCTATTCCTCTCTTTCCCACTGCCGAGAGGGAACGTAAAAGAAATGACGAGTTTTCCCTTATTTCGTACCTCTTTCTCTTGCCCCCACTCTCTTCCTCTCTGTTTCTCTTCTCTTTCGCTCGTTCTGTTGCGCAGTCGGCGAGAAAATACTTCGGCGGTGAGTAAGAGGTTCGGCGATACGGTACTTGTTCTGATTTTCGAGGCTTTCCCTCTCCCATCCCTCCGACCGATACACAATGGAGCCACTGGAAACTACCCACCTCCCGAGGCTTTGGACAGTTTCGTTGCGCTCCACTGCAAGGTGTTCTACCTTAGAGGAATAGTCTTTTAGAATTCGAGTGGATTCGCCTTGCTCTCGACTGCGCTGCAGAGTTGAGCTTTTTAGTACTGCTCTGGTTTGATGTTCCTCAGTGAGAAAAGTAGAAAAATTATGAAAACTTTTTTTTTCAACAAAAATTTTGCGAATTGTGTCATTAAGAAATCAAGCTTTAGAATATTTTAGTCTGCCTTCTTTAGTATAAAACATTCGAATTATTTATGAATCTTAATCATTTGGTGTGGATCTCACTTATTTTCATCACATATCGAAAGATCGGAAGGCAACAATTTATATATTTTAAACATAATATAATCAGTAGTTTGTAAAACCCATAGTTATTACTTCAAAGCACAATTTGATTGCTTTATAAATAAGTGAGCGCGATAAGTCTTCAATATTATTCTCCAGAAAAGCAAGTTAATAATCATCATATTAACTAAAGAACTCAACATCATTCGGTCGCACTTCCTTGGCATACTTCACTCCCCCTTGAATAATGATTCTCAGGACTCACCGATGCAGGGGAATAATAAAATATAAACTTCGAGTTCTGTTCCCCTATCACGTGCGTATAAACTCCCCGCGCGCTTGCGTCGCTAATAATTCGCTATTATTATTTGGGTTTACCTTGCGCGTGCACGCACGAATACGCAGACAATCAGCGCACGGTTTATTGGCTTTTAATTGATTACAAATGACGATTTGATTGGCCTTCTCTCTCTCTCTTCCTCTCTCTCTCTCTCAAACATTGTGGCAGTGCTGTTTTCTCCCTTCTGAGCACGCGGCAATGAGAGAGCTTGCGCTAGCGTTTTTTTCGCGTTCTCCGCTGTTTTGATCGAGCGAGGAATGCCCCAGTGACTGTTGATTTGCTTGTGCTTCACGTTTGATCTCTCTCTCTCTCTCTCTCTCTCACACACACACACACACATGCACACTCTATAAGAGCGAGGGCGCTCTTCTTCTCCCTCTTCTCTCGTTCTCTTTCGGTCTCTCTTTATCTCTACGTTCGTTTTGGATAGCAGACTCGTGAGGAGAGGGCAATTATTAAAATAATCAACACATGCACAAAACACAAAACATATTAGCAGCGATCGAAAAACACACGTATTTTTTTAATATAAAGAATCGATTAATCTGGTTTGTCGAAGTATTCTTGAATTTTAAAAATTATTTTATTACCCTCATAGAAATGATTCCAGTATAATAGCCAGATAATCGCTTACAAGGTAGGAATTGTCCAAAAAGTAGCCATTTAATAGTCTGGAATAATGAATTCTTTTTAATGCAAATACTGGTAATAAACTGTAAAAACTTATGCAATAAACATTTTTTTTTATTAAATTTATTATAAGATAATTAATTCCACGTTATTGAAATTTTCATATATAACGGGTACAACAAATTGCTAAGAAGTTCATGTGTAAGTTTATACTTTAAATTGTTTTACCCCTACTTTTTTTTAATACCATTTTATTACATGTTGAAAACACATGCGTCTCACAAATTTTACACATACGTGTACTAAACAAAAATCCACATAAAAATTGACTCTGGGAAGCATTTACGTTAAAACTGAGTATTACATATCAAAGCATATAAACTATTCTGTTTGATATATCAGCTTATTTCATGATAATTTCTGATGACAGTACTGTTCGTCAGTAATTCAACTGCCTGACAGCATAATAGAAAAAGCATCCATTGACGTATAAATCCGTTATATTTGTCAAAGCAAAGCGTGTAATTTATTAAATAGCTGTGCTAATTATCAAAATGAATTTTCGTCTGTGAAATTTATTTATTAGATTATAAAAAGAAACACGATTTAGCTAATTTAAAAAAATATATATATCTACCAAAGCATTTATACAAAAATTTAATGATTATATTAATACATTAAAAAAAAAATCAATTAAAAACATAATTATTTTAAAAGTAAAAATTATTATTCGAAGGCTTTTTCCTTGTTTAAAATTATTTACCGAGACATAATTATCATTATTGTTTCTTAAAATTTTTTTAGTACTTTATGAAAACTACAAATATTCAACTAATCAATTTAATCCACATTAGCAGACAATCATCATAACCAATATAAAATTTTTCCTACCCCACATCCTGCTTGCGTGGCATCTCTGCACGTTGCATCAATGGCAAAATTAACCGTTATTCCAAATCTACAGTTTCCTCTGTAGTTCGATGCAATCCGATGAAATTAACGGCCTGGGATTTATCTAAATATCTAATCAACGATGTTCGATACCGAGTAAGAGATAAAGAGATAGAGAGCGAGCCGTAATTAGACGGTCATCGATTATACACGAGCGTCACTTTGGAAATGCGTAATGCGCCCGCGTTTCAAACGCGTTCCGGATCGAACGGACTTTCTATCGACTGGAAACGCTACACTGGCCCATTCTGCTTAACGCTACATCAAGACGACTGAGCTAAACTCCATAATCGCATGCCTTGCGTTGTCTTTGTGCGAGCTTCGCAATACAGCAAATGGACTGCAAACGTTTCCGTATCCATGCACTCTGCGCATTGTAATGCTATACGTTTTTCTAAATTAATCCCAGACTGCCGGGAAAACAACGACAAAACTATGTGCCTAATAGATTTTAAAAAGTATGCGGAAGAAATGATTTAATAAAAATTATAACAGAAATTTTAGAGTATTTACAACAATTATTAATTTAAAGAATAAATATGCCTGTGAAAATAAAATTTAATATAATTTTAACGAAAATAGGTATAAAACAAAAAATTTTTCTTTCGTGTGACGCTGTCCCGGTGTTCGTACAGATCATAGTAAATTTTCGTAAACCGTTTTCTCTGTTTAGTATTAAAGTAGGGTAAGAAATGCGACTCGCATCAGTGAGTCTATCTATGAAGAATCGAATCTTGATAGATATAAAAAACGACGAGAACGACCTAAAAATGTTGATAATTCCAGTTTAAAAAAGTGGAATTTTAAAGGTTTCAGGAGACATTAATTGATAGTAGAAACGAAATCGTGACATAATTTAAGAAACTGCCCATGGAAATCTTTCTATTAATTTATTGGAGTTGAAATCGATGTTTAGTAGAGGAATTCAAGTAACAGTGTTCAGTGATAGAACAGAGAATGCAAGATATAATTTACAGAACGAGAGTTTTAGTTGAAAATAGAAATACTTAGTCTCAGCACATTTCTATCAAGCAATTAATAGCAATCTAATAACTCTCAAAATATTATAAACACATAATCATTAGACTTTCTCAATATTCATTTTGTTTCACACGTTCCTAAAAGTCGCACCTTGGCGATCAATCCATACTCACTCATCGATAAAGCGAAAAGCCAATTCCCCCTCACACCTTTGTGACACATTGTTTTGATATATCCACTCGTTCCTGCGCGACATACTAACCAAACAGCAAAGACTTTACTATCCAATCCCCATTAGAAGCACACTAGAACGGACTCGCTTGAGCGACGTTAAATCCGCAATATGTATTATATTATAGTTCGCGACCTTCGCGCTCTCTCGGGCTCGCGGAAACGACCTTTCTCACGATTCTGGCGCGAGAATCGCTCGGTATTATAAGCTTTGGCCAAGCAGCAAGCGTTTACTTTGAGCGGCACACTCGTTTTTCGCGGCGTTACGCGATCGCGTGCGAAAGGGAAAGGTACGGATACAGAGCTCCGTGACGTCACTTTTTTCGTTGCACGCGACTCGGCGCGCTTCGTGTGTAGCGTAATTAAATTAGAGAAAAAATGCTGTTAGGGAGTTGAGTGTCATAACGCTTAATACTCGCGTTTATTGTGCAATTTGCATGCGACATGTTAATGCGCCAGGGCAAGAATTAAGGAGACGCGCACAATACGAGACGTGTGTGTCTTGTCGATTATTTCTATGGGACTTTCGGGCGCCATAGGCTGGTGTTATTCAAAGAGCCGCCCATGCTGGCGAAAATCAACGAGCGTTTCGCGAGTTGCACACCTTCGCTTGTGTGCTTTTAAATGGAAATTATATTGTTTAGTTTAGGAACGATTCTTATAGTAGAATTGAGACACGTCGTTTGTTCTATGCTGCTTAAAGGAAATTATGCAAACTTTGTATTTAAACTAATTGCTTGTTGAAATTTTGTGCTATTATCATATTTTATGTAGTTTTTATTTGAAATCGCAATTACAAATTGTTAGATGCGTTATTTGCGCTGTTGGGGCTATTTCATAAAATTATAATGGTAGAAATTTTCAGAAAACGAATAATGTAATTATTATTGAGGCATTAGGCAATAGACTGTTTGAAGTATTGATGAAATACAGTTTTACACAAAGACTATAATAATTTTTTTATTATAATTTTCTTTCATTTTTTATTAAATTCAATTTTCGTAGCCAAGAATATTACAGAAATAGATGACATTTAAATGTCTTCACAACGGAAAGGGTGTGTATGATTCCTCGGCCAAAAATACCCGCAGGTGAATTGCTGACAAAGTTTTTGTAAATTACGACGGCTCTCGAGTACGCGCTGGTCGAGAAGCACCGGGAGAATATCAAGGGTCGTCACCCTGCTAATGAGACCTACCGGGGAAAAGCCCCGGAGGGTTGCTGCTCCAGTTTCAAGAGATATCAGCGGCAAATTGTGGGAGTGTCCGATTGGTGTTCCGTACCTGGATTTCTAAATAAACTCTGCGAAACTTTTTGCTTTCTCACTAAGGAAGCCTTTTGCGACAGTAGCGTAAAGTTTTTGAAAGAACATGGAATAAAGATGTATTGAAGTGTTCAGAGTCAAAACAATAATGATAAGCTTCAGATAAATGTACGCATTTGTATGTGTTACAATGTCTATAAAAATTAAGAATCTCTTAATTATTTTATATGATTTAAATAGATTCGGGAGAAAATGATTTACTAAAAATCATTTTAGTTATCATAGTTTGCTAGAACTGCAGTAAACCTTATGTACATAAGCATATTCATTGTTTATATTAGTTTGTCTTATATTTACTTTACAATTTACATTAAATTAAAATCAAAATTATATTAAATAATGATTTTCAAAAAAAGTATTTTTAGTTATGTTTATCGATAGTATGAATTTACGATAAGTAAAAAAAAAAAGAAATTCCAAGTTTTCCATTCTCGTAGAGTACATCAATAAATGTTCGACTTCTTTTCTTTCTGATGCATATTTATTTTGTATCTGTCTGTTTCTTGTCAGATTGTAGTATACGTTCGGTCTTTGTGTATACATGGGCTGTTTGGCAATTTACACTTGTTACGGACTCGCATCGCAATCTTAAAATTGTTATCAGTTGTTAAATTGTTTTTAAAGAACATTAATCGATTACTAAAATAATTATTATTATATTTTTAGAAGGTAATCGTTATTATTGTTAAGTCCAAAGAAAATTCGAATAATCCGTAAAAAAATTTTTATAAAAATTGAGGCATACTTTATTGTTAAACGTTCATCGATATGAAACAAATTGCAGAATAAATAAGACGTCAATAAATAAAAACAATTTTTAAATCAAAAATTAAAAAAAATTGCATCGGCCGGGAATCGAACCCGGGCCGCCCGCGTGGCAGGCGAGCATTCTACCACTGAACCACCGATGCTTGATACTTGACTTCTGTAAAAGTGCTTAATGAAGCTGCCTTACGTATACACGAGACCCCAAACAGAGAATTTCTGATCAAATTTTGGTTTAGTATATAATAGTGTTCAAATTATGATAAAATATGGCTGTCTGAAACTAATTTGTTAATAATGTAATGTAAGACTGAAATGAGATGCGTTTTTTGACAACAAAATTTTTTCGAACTTGCAATGCTGCAGTGTAGCCTAATTAACGACGTGAATTTGCCATTATTTTACCCTTTCCCTTCTTTAAAATGTGAGGCCGCTTAAAACGAGATTTGATTGGTTGCTTTTGAATAGGCGGTAAAGTTCAAATTGTAAAAGGTATTTAAATATTGAAATAGATTCTATTCTTACAAAGTTATTTATGAAAGTCATTTATAATACAAAGCAAGTTAAATAAATAATAAAACAATTAATATATTAATTAATACATTTTGATTTCATGATAATTAAGACTTAATAAAGACTTAAAAAAAAAAACTGGTAACTCATGATATAATTGCACTTTTTTGAAGTATTCTGAGTCTAGAAATGCAAACGTATGCAAATAACTATGACCTCAATGTACAGTATGCACAGAGATCATGTTAAACATTTTGAAAATTCTTTCGTTTTGACGTGCTTTTAAAGTCGTCTATTTCTATCGCTCTCTTGAAAGATAGTCTCGGTCTAAATCTTGTGAGCATCGATCGCGCTACCCGAACGATCTCTCGCCAAAAGCCGCGTACAGGCGCGTGCTACTTCAGATCAAAGGCGCCGCGACGCTAATGCAGCGACGCCAGCGCCGTTTGCTTTCTCTCTCAACTATCCGGCCGCGATTCAATTAGCAGCTCCGCCATTACCAGCGCCCCTGCGTCACCCTGCATCGCACTTACGTGTAACCTTCGCGCCTGTATATGTATAGTCATGCTCGTCTCTCTCCCTCTTGCTCCCCTCTCCTCTCTCTTTCTCGACAATGTTCGCTCTCGGCCCTTTTGCGGCCAGGGCGCGAAATCTGTTGCAGTAACCCAGACAGAAGTGCAACTGAGAGAGCGAGTACACCACAGCTATAATGTCCACGATGATGCCAATAGAGCTCTTAGCTGTGTGCATTAAGCGCTTTTTAAATATTCTTTGTTAATTTATAGTACCGTTACCCAATCAATTTAAATAGCTGGCTTACATTTATTGATTTCACCTGATTTATTATTTAGATTAGAATCGAATAGATGTTATTTTTCTAAAGTTTCTGTAAAAAATGAAATTTTTAACGTTCACATGATAATGCAGGATTAGAATCCTCAAATTCGAAACTTCTATACAAAGTATTTACTGCAAAGTTGCGCGGCGACAAGTTAGTTTCTTGCGTCTTAGCAGCTTCAGTTCTCCTAGCCACCGATCGAAAGTCCCAAACGGGTTCGAGCGCGCGCTAATGGAAAAGTTCATCAACCTGATAAATCCGATTTAGCTCTAGAAAGAAAAATGCTTGTAAAGAATATCTACGATTAGAATATCCAAGTATATTCATAAACAACACATTTAAATATTTATTTATTTTTTAATATTATTGTACGATCACGGTACGATTATATCAATACAATACTATTTTGTAGTGAATAAACCTTTCAACATAAAAAAATGCTAGTCTAAAAAATTGGTGTTTTTACTAGTACAGTTTAGGTAATTCGTATAGCGAGAAACAATACTAATAGAACGTAACAGCAACTGAGAATTTTGTTTTTCACACATGAACTATTTTAATAATAGGAACATGAATCGTAACGCCTCCTTTCATTGAGGAACTCAAATGCAGATAATAGTCGAGTGAAGAGGGAAAAAAGTCAGCGATAAATCATCCAATTAATTATCCACCTGAGAAACGGAGATAAGCAAAGCCCAAATCCGTGCTTTTTTAATATCTCACGCATTAAGTGCGCACAATCGCAAACGCGAACAACTTTCTCCATTGTGCCAGTTCCGTAGCGGCAGTCGCGCGGAGAGAAATCAAGCACCGGCGAACCCTAGAGAGCGCCAAATAAAAAAGTCCCTTTGAAAAGGCAGGAGCAGCAGCGCAGCGCAGCTAGCGAGAGATTCCTGGGCTCTAGAGCCGAGAGAGAGAGAGAGAGAGAGAGAGGGGCGTAAAGCGAGAAGCAAAAATCTGCTCTGCTCGCGGGAGAGACTGGAAGCGAACGCGACGCGGGGGAACACGAGATATCTGGAGTAATTCTAGTCGTCGTGGCGCGCGTATAACCGAACGCACAAGCGCGCACACGCGCGCCCAACTTGCCAGACAATAATTTCTTTCATCGGGCGCGCAAGCGCTCAGGTAACGCGACACTCATCGCGTCCCAGAGACTCGAACTTTTTTAACGAGAAAAATAGACGACGGGAGAAAGGAGGACGCGTGTACGTACACCCGCTGTCGTCGCTGCCAAGTGAACCAGAGGGGGTTAGGGGAAATTACGTTGGACGAAAGTTTGCGAGCTTCACTCTCTGCGTACCTAATTTTTTTTTCGCGCTAGCGCGCGCACTGACGCTTTAAGGAGCGCCGAGCTGATTCTTTTATTCGAATTAACTCGCTGTTATTTCAATGTCACTAGACTACGTTATAATGTTTTGCTTTCGAACAGTGTCAAGTTTAAAAATTTTTTAATTATTCTTACTTACGAATGTTTTAATAACGTATCTTTAGAGGATTTAGAGGATTTAGAGGATTTTCAATAAGTTTACATTAATTTTTAACTTTTTCCATTTTTAGAATATCTAAGATAATTAAATCGCTAAAGTAAATCAATTAATGTTTTTGGTTATGCATTTGTTTGGTATCATTTTCTGTCTGTACATAAAAAATAACTTAGATTTTTACATATTAGATTAAAAGTAGATTAAAAAGATACCAAAACTTTTTTGCTAAAAATGTAAAGTCAAAGTAAACACGAAATAATAAAATTCAGAAAAGTTAATTTATCTGCGAAATTAAGTCAAACAGTCACTTTTTGTTAAAAATAAAACTATTAAAAGAAAATAGTTTCTATTGTTATTGGGTGTTATTAAAAGGCGAGAGAGAGAGAGAGAGAGAGAGATTTCAATGTTTACAGTATATTCCATCTATAAGGCTTGATAATTTTATACTGTTTTTCAAAATTATCCTCGCATAAATTTCGATTTCAGCATTTGCAGTCGCAAATGAGCTTATACCGGAATCCAATACGATTGCACAAACGCAGTATGTACAAACCTAATTATAAATATTAATATCGTTTTTATTATTATCATTAATATCCAGGATTAATTATTAAAATTATTGAGAATTGAGAAATTTCGCGTATTAAATTTGTAAAATATATCGTATCCAGCCAAGTAATGATGACAACGGAATAGCCCAAGGGACTTGCTTTGATCTTCCGAAATGCGTTGTTTTCAGGGGGTAGGCGTCAATTACAAAAAAACTCCCAATTGAAAATGTTCCCTTTGAAATTTTACGGTATTGAAATGCTCAAACGATAGTGTAATTAATCCACCTTCTCTTCGCGAAATTCGTTATTATCATTTGAAATACAATAAGCCGGTTACTGCAAACTGTTCCACATAAAGGCAAAGGATAATAATGATCATCATTTTTGCCCTACGATTTTTTATATTCATTATGCAATTTTTTTATCATAAATAATTTTCTAAGAATTAATAGTTTTAGAAGTTTTAAATCAAATTTGTATTAGAGGACAAGTAAATAATAAAAAATTCCTTACAAAAAAAAGTTAAAAAACGAGTTAGTTGAAAACCCAGTTTTAAACGCTAGATGTCAACTTTTCTTGTTTTAAAATTTTGACCTGAAGTCCTGAGGCTAAATGGTTTTTTTGCTAAGGCATGAACGATAGCAGTCAAAATATCGTTTGAACTTTGAATGAAGTAAAATCTGAAAATTATTGATAAAAAGTTAAAGAAAATTGATCTCCAAGTAGCAAGATATTTATTTTGAGTAAATTATTATTTATTTATATAAATGATTAATAAAGCTTTTACAGATAAAATAAAATAGTTGTAAATTTAATAAATTATTATAAAATTTTGTATTTAAATGTCAGAGCATTACAAATTACATTACGAGATAAATTTTGAAACATTATTTCACATCATGAAAGTTTTAACGCTTAGCTATAATGCATTAATCAAATAAAATTTACCATGTGGTTTTGCATAGAGAGAACATTCAATATAATTACAGTAAAATATCATGCCATTTCAGCGTTTTAATATTCAGTAATTTTGCTTACTCCCTGCAGTAGATTTATGTTAGGAGAAATACAAATTTTTGAAAAGAAATTTTTTATCTTGGCATTATAGAAAGACCAAAATTCTATAATTAAATAAAAAAAATAAATAAATGAAAGTATTTCGACACCTTGAGATTAGTTCAATAAAGAATCAATAAACACAACCGGTAGCATCGACCAAACGTAGGCATTTATATCCAACGAAGAGGCAAATTACCGGCGGCAGTAAAGCCCAAACAAGCATCGGCCAGCCACGCGCGCAAACAATCGTGCTCATTTCTACGGTTCCCGCACTCGCACGCCTGGAATTATTAGCCCTCGAAAATGCGCGAATTCCGGGGGCGACCACGCGCGCCCGGAAAATTGCGGGCAGATTAGTGGCCGCCAGTGGCGGACGTGATGTTAAAGATGATGATGAGAGGCGCTAGCCTGAATGAGTCAAAGATAAAGTACGCCCGATAGGCTTGACGTTTCACGAAATGGAGGACAACGTGGGAAATAAAATTAAAATTTAAATCATAATTTCCTACTTTTTAAACTTCATGAACGTTGATTTGAGATTTCTTTCTATTATTAAGATGTCAAATGAATTACAAACTTCGGGGTATTCTAGTTCGAGTACGAAAAATGGGAATGTACTGTATTAGTGCGTTTCAACTGAGATTTACAACTGATAGAAGTTTTTTTCGGAAACATCAGAGATTTTACGTTCACCACAAAATTAATTCACTTTTTTTAGTTTAAAAAAAGCTTTATAAAGGCAAAACAAACGATAACTTTTAAAATTTCATACTTCTCATCTTTTCTATACTATGCCGTTCCAACAACCTCTTTTCAAGTATTTAAACTACCATGTAATCACGTCAAGAACAAAGGCTCGAGTCAACTAAAAAAAATTTAAAGAGCGCTGTAAAAAATGACCTTTCCTGTAATTTTCCTGGCTATATCGCACAGCGAATACTTTTCCATCTGCGTTTGTTTGTACTCTTGGCATGTAAACGCACTATAAATGCAGCAGTACCCAGAGCAGAGGTGCTGCACATTCAGCTACTCCGTGGGTACACATATACGTCAATCATGTGTACGTGTGCAGCATTGTATCATATAATCAACCCCGTACATATTGCAAGCATTTACAGCCGCAACCGGACACGAGCAAGCACCCGGAGCCGCAGCGCAAGGCTATTAAATTTGGAAACTGTGCGCCCTGTCTCTCTGTTGGACTCTCTCCCTCCCTCTCTTTCTCTTCCTCTCTTTCTCTCACTCTCCTTCTCTGTTTATCTCTGCCCAGTGAGATTCAGGGATTTTATAAACGCATCAAACGTTGATGTTGAAACTGTATACAACCTGTTCTTTCCCTCCTGTTGTAATTCCTCTAGCGCGAGCGAGGATCCTAGCCTTGCGTGTCCGGCGCGAATAAACTCACCCTGTCAGTGGAGAGAAAGATTCATGTGGGTGGGGGACTGCGGGGAATCGTAAACCTCTCTCTCTCTCTCTCTCTCTCTCTCTCTCTCTCTCTCTCTCTCTCTCTCTCTCTCTCTCTCTCTCTCTCTCTCTCTCTCTCTCTCCCTCTCCCTCTCTGTACTTTTTCTATGTACACAGTTATGCTTTTATGCAGATTTTGGCGAAATAACTACATTTTTTATTTTTATCTTAAAAAATCATTGATTTTTTCAACAACGATTTAAGGTTGCATTTTCGATGCAGAATAATAGAGTAAAATTTTTATTTTGAGTAAAAGCATTTAATAATTTAAAAAAATAGTTTTTGATACTCCGTGTGCAAAGCTCGATTTCGCGCACGCTCCAACAACAAAGCGTGTGCTAAATCTCGGTTTGTGCACGTCGTATCAAAAAATACGATTCGATACGTAAGCGAAGAAGTTATTTCAACCTCGTGTGACCTTTTATCCCTTTCTTCGCTCGGGCACAAACGTGAAACCTAAAAGAGTACACAGAAGTGTCATACAATCTCGCTTTGCTCGGGCGCAAACGTTCATGCAAGGTTAAAATCACTTTCTTGTTCGCGATCACTAGTATCAAAATGTATTATTTTGGGATACGATTTGAATCCGGAATCTTTCGCTCTCTTTCGCGAAATTTTAATCAGTTAATATGTTGTTTTGTTGACTGCAATCGTCCACTGTTGTTGATACTCTAAGATTCTCCAAGAGAGATGATCGTATTACCAGAACCTACATTGTGTCGCTGTCATGACTTTGGCATTGTTATTTTCCCAGATTTTTTTGCGACTTTGATGCTACTCAATTACCAATTGTTCAGTTAAGTACTCTTATAGCAAATACTGCCTCTTTAATTCACTTCATAAAGATTGCTCATAGCACCAAATTTCTTACGAAGTTTACAGTTTTCAATTTATAATATTAACTGCACTAGAGATACATTTTTTGTCCTCAAAGCACTAGACTCAAGAAATTGAATCTTACTATGACACACACTAAAACTACTACAACTACTGTACAAAATTCTATTCTTTGACCTAGAATTAAAAATCTTCAGCTTCGTAGATTTTATATAGAAATAAGGAATAACCGAAATTTGATTTTGTCGTTAATTTATGAGTGTTGTTGGTCTCTTAATTTCTTAAATGCAAAAATCATAGCAAAAACATAGAAATACCTTTTAAGCTCAAAAATACCGCTCTATTAAAATAAATTACTGCTTCAAATGGCGATTTACTGGATTAGATCTATTATTTTTTAAAAGCTTTTAACATCGAAAACTTGATTTTTTAAATAAAAGAGCAGGCACATAACGGCGGACATCTATTTAGCTATCCAGAGTACCTTGACGAATCTCGTCCTGGTGATATCATCCCCTCACATCTACGTCGTCGCAAGATATGGTACTCCGCGTAAATAATAGATGCCCGCTCGGCAAATACCTCCGATGTTCAGCCCTTTCGGCTGACAGATACGTCCGCGCTTCTGCCGAGCTTATATATGGGCGGACGCCGGCTGGTGCTCGTACCAGTGCCTGCCCTATAGGCTAGCGCATTGATTCGGTTAAAGGGGAAAGTCCCAAGAGAGAGAGAGAGAGAGAGAGAGAGAGAGAGAGAGAGAGAGAATAGAGAGAGAGAGAGAGAGAGGGAGAGAATAGAGAGAGAGAGAGAGAGAGTGTCGGGCTTAAGCTTTTGAAAAATTTTATATAAACTTATTATTTATGGAGAGATAATCGCGATAATTATTTTACGTACACATGTTTTCAAGAGGGCGATTTCTTTAACTTCTCTTGCATGTACTGGGTTGGATATCACACGATAAGGGAGACCATTCCATTTTTTGTTCTGCTTTGAAATGGTCTTTGCAAGAATAAAGTAATATATTATATCTTTATTTGGATGGAAATAGCTGTTTAGACTTCTTAATTAAATTTTTGAACTCCAAAAATCCTTAGCAGTTAAAATTTTTTATTAACTTGCAAATTATGAATTAAAATTTTTATTTCCAATTTATTAACATGTAATCAGAAGTTTGCGCTTACATTGTATCAGTAAATATTTCAAAAAATTACTAACACTATCTCGGCAAGATTATTTTACTTATCATACCTCTTAAAATATATTTTCAAATTCAACACTAAAATTAATTTGTTTCATTTTAAACATAGAATAATTTTAAAAATTTACATTAAAATTTTAAAAGCAAAATTTATTTGCTAATTATAAATTTATAAAAATGACTTCTAATAAAGAAAAAATTTAAAGTCTATGTTCTACACTTATGAAACAAAACTATTTTTAATATTTTTGAAGGTATTCAGAATAAATAATGAGTACTAAAAAGTTGAGTTAATGGGAAACATTGAAGCATCGTTATATTTAGTACCGAGTCGATTAAAACTTAAAACTGAAAAGTTCAGTACTAATTATTAAACTTTTTTATTTCCCAGGATAATGGACATAAACTGGTTAAAAGTTTGCTTAAGTTTGCAATTTAGGATTAAATTTTTAGCGAGCATAAGCCTTAACTTCTACGTACTCATAAAATTAGAACAAACGAACTTCGAAATCAAAATCTTTTTTTTATTTTCTTCAGAATTTTGGACTTATTTATATAAAAAATCATTAAATTAATAATTTATTTAGTAATTATAAAATAGTCTTTAGTAATCTTTATGTAATGAAATATACATGGTATATAATTTTCGATTAGCTATTTTAAAACACAAATAATGTAATCACTATATTGTCTAATCCACGAAAATAAAAAGTTATTAAAAGTTACATATTTTGTAGGAACAAGTTTTGATAGTCATTATGATGCCTTATTATATGAACAAAATAAAAATTCAATGTTAAATAGACATCCACCTATATTAAACTGTAGAATATTTAAAACTAATAATTCAAATAATGTTCTATTAAAAGATTCAGTTTCGAGCTTGACAAAAATTATTTTTTTATGCTTAAAAATTTAAGTTTTAAATAAACTGACAATTGCACATGCACTTTTTCAGCTTATCAAGTAGTACACAATTTTGCCATTCACCTCAGTGTCTTGCGTGAAGCTTTAGGAGGCCTCTTTGAGTGTAAATATACACAGTTCTGTAGGCTATGCCAGCATCAGATGCGCGTACTGTTGAACGGTCAAACTGTACCTGCGTGCTCCGGCCGCGTAATATCTGCAGAAGACTGTCTCACTCTCTCGCCTTTATTAAAAAAATGGAACAATTACTTTCTAAAAGAGCGCAATCAGATTATGCTCTGTTATGACATTTAATTAATTTCCTTAGTGAAACTCGTGTGGCTAAGCATACTAATTTGCGTATAGGTTACGAAACCAGTATTTTTCTTTGCTTACGTGCTTCAAGTATCTCAAAATTTTAAAATTCATAGATTTTTAGATTTACGTTTTAAAGATTTTTACAAAATGTTTTATACACTATAACTTTGTATTACCTGTACAAAGTATTTTTCTTCAAGGTATGCAAAATATATTAAGGACGTTCTTTCGCAAAATCAAAAGCTAATATTTTTGCATAAAATTAAAGTATTTTGTTTGTAGGTCCTATATGATAATCTCTGTAAAATATTAGGGCATGTTAACGAAATAATCTTAAAGTTCGGATTTTGAGGTTAGAGTAGAATAAAAATTTTTTTAAATATCTATTGTTTTATAATTAACTAATTCTTACTATAAAATAATTTTATAATGTCAACAAAAATACTTAAACTTGACAAAATTTTTTACTGCCAAGCATAAAATATTAAATACTCTGGGTGATTAAGACATACAACTAATTACTGTGTCCATGAAGTTCTATTTTAGAAAGTAATGGACAAAAAATCAATACCCATGTGTTGTTCTTCTTTATGAAGACCGGAAATCGAGTTTTCAAATTCAATATCAAGTGCAAGCTATTGATATATAATTGCAATTAACAGAGGTATACATATATTGTACCATTGGTAATTTCGACAGTCAGTCGTGATCAAACACCCAATCAACGCGAGTACGCTAAAAGTAAAGAAAAAGAAATCGAAGCAGAAACTCGCCTAATTAATCAAGAACGTGCGTAACTTTAGGAGGTTTGTCGGGGAAAGAACGATTTAATAGGTAAGTTAGGAATAAAGAGATCTCGAGTACAACTACACCTATGAGAGAAACTAGAAAACTGTAAAACAAGAGAAAGAAAAATGTTACTTCGGAGATTTTCTGCAATATCACTTTGCACATTTCTAGAATTAAAATTTCATTTTCAACGATTAAATAACAATATGTGAAACTGTATAAAAATATAAAATATGACAAGCGTGTAAAACTAAGAATAAATATTTCAACAATTTCAAAGATCTTTTGTGTAAAGTATACACTACAGTAAAAGTTATCAAACTTCCCGTTGATTTAACAGAACAGTTATTTTAACCATCTATTTACTTCCAGTTAAATAGAATCTAGCCTTTGATTTTCAGTGTGTATTTGAGACTTGAAAATTCTATATTTTACTTATTCTTTATAATTATTTATTCTTTTACAACTTTGATAAGAGATTTTTTTAAATATATTTCATAACTATTTAGTTATGTGAAAAATCAGTTTTCATTATTTCTAATTTCCGATGCAAAGTCATAAATAAGTGAATAGTATACTTTTTATTATCAGTAGAAGACATCATCTTTCATTTTTTTTCAAATAATTCAATTGTTTTATCTGTGTATTTTTCATATTGAATTTTTATACTTTAATGTGAGATAAATAAAAAATAAATGCATGGAAATTTTTGTCTTTAAATGATAACATTTTTACAATTTACATTATTTATAATTAAAAGAAGTTTCTAGAAACCTATTATTGTATTTGTTTTTAACATCCAAAATAGCAAAATGAAATACAACAACATCCTGCTCAACCAAAAATGATTCTTGTTTATCGAGATCATCCATTTCAATGAAACGATCGCAGCGCTTTCCCTGCAAGTTCAGTGTGAGCTACAAAATGTCGAGCTTGTTATCTCTCTAAATTGCTAATGTTCTCGTCCAATTCAAACTGCGAACCTACCTATTAAAACGATCGCACCATCTGCCGATTTTGCGTTAAAGCTGCTTCTACATAATAATAATCACAATGATCTACGTGGCAATGGTGGTAAATTTTATTAATAATTACTGAGCGCTACCGTCGGCCCCCATTGTGTGCTCCAAGCCCGAAAGTTCGTAAACGAGCTAGCTGACGCGAGCAAAAGTATCGTTCATGCGCTAACAAACTTCGGGATGGATGTACGCGTTCCGTCAGGAGGCGAGGCCAGGGCTATTGAGAGGACGAGTGCACTGCGATTTACTAGTGGCAAATGTGTGGGTGTCTCTTGCGGACGGTTCAGTTTGTGTTTGGCTTTCTATAACGAGATTGTTGCATAGCGTTTAGATTGCGATAAACCGTTAAACTCTCCCTCTATAAAAAATAAATCTGGCATGGATCTGACAAAAGTCGAGGACTGCAAATCTTAGGAAAGACTTAAAGAAATCTGAATATAGTTTGACTATAAAGTTTTCTAAATTTTGTTTCGTTTGCTTTTTTGAAAAATAAAATAGTTTATTAAAAATATAAATAAAAGAAGGTAAAGAAAGATTTGGAGTTAAAATCTCTTGCTTTTCAGCAGGCTGGCACTCTACCATTTAAGATAATTTACTGTTTAGTTAAGTTGACACATTACAATTAGCTCATAATATAGTAGTTTAAACTGTTTAATCAATTGCAAATATATTTTAAGCTTTTGATCTGCGAGTAATTGTGTCAACAATAACAAAACAATAGCTCAGATGCAGCTGTCCTGAGTGGTAAAAGTTTCTAGATTCAAAACTTTGCTCAAAAGAATTGTTTTTATTTGTTTTATTACTTTATTTTGCAAAAGCTGATAAAAAAGTTAATCTTAGACTATATTCAGATTTTTCAGAAACTTTTTTCACTTCCCAAACTTTTGCCAGATCTATACCTTACCTATTATTTGTTCAAAGCTCCCTTATTCACTAATACGATATAAATTATAAAATAATAATAATTTATTTTTTAATTCTTACACAATCTATAATAACATACGTAGGTATAAGCCATGCAGAATCAATACAAATTAAGAATTTTAGAATATAAAAATAAATAAATAGCTGGCGAGTGTAGCATTTTAGTCATAAATGATACTTCTTTGTTAGTATTGTACGATAAATAAGAAGGTACGTAAAATAAATGATAATTTATTGCATCTATTAAAAGTTTTACAAAAGATAATTCGTGTCAATAGTCATCCATCATGTGCCGGAGCTACCTGAACAATTTTAATTTACAAGATCTGTAACGCATCAAAGATTCTTTTTTGTAGTGTTAGGACGTCATGTTTGTTACGATGTGTGACAAATTTTTTAAAAATACTTAGATTGTTCTATACTTCGCGTAATACTTAAGTAATCGTTCTTAGTAGATACGCCGTTTGTTCTTCGGTGTCTATCACATAAGAATCAATCATGAAAATACTTCAAGCAATTTTCTGTATTGGGATAGTTACTTTTATCATCACTCAAACATCGTCTTCAAAAGTGGTATTTAATTTGCTTCTAATTTGTTTTGTATGTTCTATTATTATTTTAAATTTCATCAATAATTTTTCATAAACATTTTTCAGACAAATGTTTCTTTTAAAATTTTATAAATGATAAGTTAATAATAGTTTTAAAAAGTGAACTTATTTTAACGTTTTTGTTTATGTACCTAGATGCCATCAACGATAATTGAATTTTTAAGCGATGGTAAATTGAAAAATAATTCATCGACATCAAATACTGATTTGGTTCGGAAGAAAAGGGTGTTCGCATTACTCGGAGTCATTCGCTCAGCGTTAGCCAATAATAAAACACAAAATGGAAGTGGCCAGTATTACTATTAAGTGATAATTAAATAATCCAAGAAATAATTTGAAGAAATTCGAAAAAATCAGTTAAATTTTTCAATATTGATTGTGTGAATTTTGTTGAATAAAAAGTAAAAAGAAAAGATAAGATACCAAAATTGTGAAGTATGTGTTAATATCAAGTCTAATTATAATGTCAATGAAAATGGAGATACATGTTTTAACAAGATTCGCCTATTTGTAAGAAAATTATAATTAAAGATTATTTATAAATATTTGAACATTATCTTAAATTATTAAATCAATATACTGAAAAAAATTACTAAAATCAATCAATATTACTGTAAGTATAAGTTTTGAGTATTCTATTGCAATAATTTTATAGCGGGGAATCATCGACCAATCAAAAAAGAAAAAAATTGTTGAAATTTAAAAATTTAACATAGGCTCTTATGGGAAAATTAAAATATTTACCTTTAATTAAATAAATATATCATAGATTCGACTGGAAATGTGAGAAGTCATAGTATTGTATTTATAAATTACAATGAAACAAAAAGAAAACGCTTGTTATCGATGAAATTTACAAGATAACTTAATTTATAAATGGACAAAATTTTTCCAAAATTTTTTAATTTTCTTATTCACTTCTATTTTTTTTAAAATGATAGGTGAAAAATTCTAATGGAGCAAAATATCTTCAAAAACTAACAATTTATGTTAGAATTTTTGTTAGAATTTTTTCTGTTTTAAATACTTACGGGTGATATATATCTATATAGAATATAGATAAGACTTTTTAAGTAAATATCCAGTAGATTTAAGGATTATTCAGTTTGTGCATTTATGATTACAAATCGATTAATTATGTTGATTATTTACGATATTCTTGACATTATATTATAATAAAATATCTGAGCACTAGTATATTGTACAGAAATTATGGTCAGCTTTATACTATGGACTATGCAGAAATTGAATATCTTGTTGGCAATTTCAATCACGAATAGACCCAGTAAAAACTTCGATTAATTCGATTACTAACGAAATAATAATTATTAATAATACAGAATTTGATGTACTAATTTTTTGTTTTTCATAATCCAAAGTAGATTTAATTTAATCCATAGTAGCTTAATTTACCGCGAAACACAGTAGATGGTTTGATGCTGACGCTATATATGCAAGCCCGTGAAGAGCCCACGATATAAAAAAGAGGCGAAAAGCCGCCTGGTAACAATGGCGCATCTGCGCCACTTCTCTTTTTAACGAACGATAAAAACCATTATTTCTCTCAAGGCCTAGACTGCAGAATCGTAAAAAGGGAGCTGGGATAGAAGAAGGGGAAACTCGTCAAAGTAAAACATTTCGTCCATGAAATGGATCTTTGCCCATAAAACTTCCTTCTCCGTTCGCGCATCACATCGCGAAAAAAGCTTTCTTTCGCGCATCGCCAATCTTTGCGCAATCGTAAAACGATAGCATGAGGAGATGCACGAAAGAAAAAAATTAAAGCTGGCGCAAAACAGTGATAAATAAAAGCGTTGAGTCACGAATTACAAGAAAAATCGTCGCTATAGCTACATTGGTTCAGTAAACTTATTTTTCAAGTTGAAATAAAGAAATAAGTATATTTTTGTGTGTTAAATTCACAATAAGGACATATGTCTAAAGAATTTATTTATAATTCATTGTATTATTTATGGCAAATAAAATAATAAACTCTTATTATGAGTAAAATGATTTAAAATTGTTCAATGTTATTTATGATAAATATAATTTATTCCAGAGTTTGATTGCATTTAGAGTAAGTTCTTTTGATTCAGCTTATGATTTTTAGATTTTTCAAATAAAATGTATTACATAATATTAATATGATACTTTATTTAAAAAATTTATTTTTAGAATGCTTAAATTTAGTTTACGGAAACTAAATGTTAGAGAATTAAAGATTCTTAGGAAAAAGAGCATATAATCAATGTAAATTATATGAGCTATATGCCTCTTTTCTAAGAACACTACAATTCGCAAAGTTGTTTAATTCTATCAGAAATATTGTAAATTAATGTTTATGAAAATATAATAAATTTTAAATATTTAGTTGTTTTACATAGTTTTATAGAAATTTACATATTTTAAATGTCAAAATTATAGTGAGTTATAAATTTTCGTTTTCCTAATGCAGAAAAATGTACTGAAATAATGAGTTTTTGCAAAACAATTTTCCTGATGAAATAAAGTCAAACGACGAAATGCATTCGGTGAAATTATTTGCTTGATCGATAGAAAGATCGTTCTCTATTAGTATGTCCTTGGGGCTTATTTTCACGAAAATTGTCGTATACGTCATCGCCTTGCACAATCCATCTTTACTGCGATCGCCGATTGTTGCCATTCAAGCTAAAACTTGAAACCTGCGAAAAAATATCTTTTTCAAAAGGCACGCCAATCTAACCAGTACAGAGTCGACGATTTGTGATTGTCGTTATAAAACAGTTACCTAAGAAAGCATGTGCACGCTTACATTGAAAATGCGTACTTCTGTTCTGGATTTAATTCGTTTGGATGGATTTAACTGTGACTTATAGTGTATACATATGTATAAACTTTGACGAGCTTTACCATCGCATGAAGCAATGTGTACAGTGATAAAATAGACTTTTATTTATTTACTGAAATAGTGTAGAAAAATTTAACTTCTGTAAATAAAGATAACTCACCTTATTGATTCATACTCTCAACTATCAAATAAAAGAAAGGGCTTGTTGACGCACAATTAATATTTTTATTTTATTAATGTCTTCCTCAGGAAATTAGATTTGTGCCTGACAGTCGTTTTTTTTTATATATTAAAAATGCTGTATCTTGCCTACAGACTCTGAAATATTATCAAATACTGGTATTCAACAGTTCGTTATATAATTGAACTTGAAACACCTCCACTCTTCCCTACATTTGTAAATTTAAATCTGAAATTTAAAAAGAAGTATTTGTCTATCCAACCTTCTAAAAGGCTGCCTAAGTTTTGTAAAAAGAAAAGAAGTAAAAAAAAATAATAAAAAACAACCCATCATTACGAATATAATACATTAGCCTTATCAAATCATTTGAAAATAGAAATAAAACTTTTCCCCCAATTGATAATAATGAGACTACAAGTGCTACATTTTCAAACGCTGGATAAACAGGAGAATCCATTAACTTTTGTAGTTTTAAAATTCTCAACTTTATTTTGATCAAAGATTTTTTTATTGCGTCTTAGAATCAAATCAAATATAATAGACGCAAGTTTCCAAACTTTCTATATCCAGCGTCAATCGGCTCCGATTCACTCGTGGCCCCGTAAACTATCAAACCCAACGCCGTCTTTGCAGGTCGCCGTTAAAGTTTCCCAAAAGATTGCGGCAACGCGATCGCGCGCATGTCCCGTTCCTTCCTTCTTAAGTTTACTCGTAACTCACAACCGACGCCCGCGGCCCGATCGTGATCGCTATAAATTCGATATCCTCAATACGCGGAGAAGGGCGCGAAAGTGTCGAGTGTGTTTTTCACGAGCGATTGGAGGCTCGGATCTGTGGGAAAAGATATATGTGAGAGTGACGGAGAGCCAGGCGAAGAGTCGACCTTGACGTGACGTTTTGTATACAGTCAATGCACTAGATGGATATGTTTATTTTTAGAGCGGTTTATCGGCACTCGGGAGACGGCTAATTTTATACGTGAGACTCGAGACAAGTCTTTCTTGCCTTCCATTTGTTCTATTACACTTTCATTGTTCTATCTTAAAAATACGTTTTAGTTTTTACAAGATTGAAGGAATTTATTTAGAATTTAGGACGCAATGTTTTTATCTCATAAAATTTTTTACTGTTATGTATAATATTATATTATTACAAAGTTGTGTGAAAAATGCGAACCTATCAATCTTATTAAAATATTTTCATAGTGATTAATGTAATTTTATTATTTTGATTATATTTATTTTGAATATTTTCTGAACCATTTGAGGTGCTGTTAATATTAACATTTTTAATAATTGCTAAATAAATTTATAGTCACTTATTTTGTTTTTTAATTTAATTATATTAGTTAATAAAAAACATAAAAATTTGCATGAATTTGATAAAGATAAAAAAACTTTTGACTGTTTCATATAGAATTTAAAGGCAACAACAAAATCGCGACAATATTTGATAAAATATTGCTATGCATTGAAATTTAAAGATAAAATGCCTTATTAAGATAAGCAGGAAATCTAAAGCTAGTAGAAACCTTTTAAAATATAACAAACATATTTTGAAAGCTACTTACAAAATTATAATTTTACATTGATATTTTATCTCTAAATTCATGTCATACGTTGACATTAATAGTAAATCAGGGTATACTAAAGACGTAATCAAGATGAAGACTAGATAAAAAGAATTATAAATACAAAAAGTGAGAGATACCACTTGGCACAATATCAGGTCAAGCCTCATGATTCTCAGATTAAAGAAAGGAACGAACAGAATCAATCAGCATGAGCACGGGGAAAATCTGAAATTCAAACAGCGCGGTCTCTTGTTGAAGGCGTGCGTCGATAGCGAAGCGTACGCGGGCCACTTCTTTGGGCGATACAGCTCTCGTTCTGTTTACCTTTTGCCTTTCAGCGGTTCTCGTATCTCTTGTCCTCGCGTCTCGAGTATACCAAGTGAATAGAGATAGCTGTTGTTCTTGGCGTTTGATTTGCATAGACATTCGTCCCTTTCGTGTTTTCGCCAGGTCGACTATTTGTTTGTCTTTCCAATGCTGTTTTACGATGTTTGATTTGATATGTCATTCTGTGGAGAGATGTATATCTACACTTTGGATTTTTGTCATCTATACTCTTCTGATTGAATAGAATCACTTGTAAAATCACAATCTAAATATCATTTTATCATTTTTTTAATATTGTTTTGTAAATGATTGTAAATGATATTAAAAATTATAATCTCAAAAAGTGTTATAGTTAGTTAGTTATTAATTTTAACAAAGACAAAAAATATGAGAAATTATAAATATTATTAATTAAGTATATTACATTTGCATCTGTATGTGCTCTATTTACATCGGATTTTGTAAAAATAGCAAATATTTTATGAAATATCGAGTCTACGTTATTTTAGAAGCGCCACTGTTGCTTTTTCGTTTCAAAATTCCTTTCTACCTACCTTTACGTAAAAAGCACAATTGATAACGAATCATTTTCATGAAATATCTTCGCCCCTCGACGTTTGTAATATGCCATCTCAAAGGAGCCAAGTTTAACGATCGTTCCAACGACTAACTGCCACCCGATAAAAGAGCTTCTTGTCACCCGCTTTCTCGAGGATGGAAGAAAAAAAGTAGAAAAACATCGAAGAAAGTAAATAAATAACGATGTTGCGTCTAAGGCGCAAGGCAGACACAAAGTGCGCGCGACAACGGAATTCACGCCGGCGAAAAAACTTTTAATTGGCAGACGCGGCTGCAAGAACGCGCACGATATGCGCAAAGGTGAAAAAATGGATGTACTTTTTACTCTTCCTCTTTGTTGCGATCTCGTTTGTCCGTTCTTTATACGTTTTTTTATACTTCTGAAGTCTCCATTCTACATCCTTATGCGTGCAGATAGGGGCTTTTAGTTTCCGTCGTTAAATATTTTACTTTGTAGAAAGAACGTATCGGCAAAACACTTATTTTCTTACATTTTCAGTAAAGAATATTTTAACTTTTACGCTTAGCATGGTGCTTTGTACGTGATGTTATTACACCTTTTACTTACTTAGTTTCCAGTCAAAAGTAAAAACATACAATTAATGAATAACAGCTCTACATGACATAACCGCTTTGTTTAAGAAAAATTAAGATATTGATATCGGTAACGTTCCTTGGTTCTTCAAGAGGTTATTCATTTAATTACTGAGTAGTAAAATGCTAATTGTAAATGTAAGCAACATTTACCGGTGGTGCACGCTGCTTACCTTTACAGAATTGCTGCATTTGAACTAAAAGTAGAAAAATAAAAGTAACAACAAAAATACGTTTCCAAAAAAATTCCTATCGAGATATATGAAAATTATCTACATGTAATATTTAATTAATAACAATTACTAGATATAAATTAAAGCGTACAATGTCGATACTTGAAATTTTTTTCAATCTCCTACATACATCAGCTCATGAAAAGCAAAAACAGCAACCGTTAAACAAAGATTCCTAAAATAGCCTCAAAGGCCCAGATTTAGATCAAGCTGACACAAAAAGTCCGTTTTCTTTCACCTCGTCCGTGCTACAAGACAGACTTGGAACGTGCACAATGTATTTTCCCAACAATCACGAGGTCCTCGGTTTCCGTGCTCGCTTTGTGCATATTATCGCGTTGCGCGGGCGGTGTCGCGAAGCGTTTTACGAAAGTCGACGGGAAAATGCGCCTGGATTCTTTGCACGCACTTCCGCGACATTCGACGCCTCGCTTGTGGTAGCATTCTTACGAGCTTATTTATGGATGGCAGTTAAAAGAGGCTTAGAAAACTCGAGGATTGTACTGAAGAATCTGGGAATGTTTTCTTATTATTGTATTTTGCTTGCAATACTTAATAAATTAATTTTATGCCAAATTAAATTCTTTAGAGATGAACTATTGATACAAAAAGGAATTGTAAGGCTGCATATCGTGTAGTTAGTAATGATTATTAAATTTATTATTTACTTATACAGTTAAATAACAAATTGTGCGGTAGAAAGTTCAGTAATCCGAAATACTTCGATAAGTGAAGTACATATTAGGCAACCGTTGACTGGGGATGATGCAACACCTATAAATACCGGTTCAACTTGTGCGAATTATCCACCGCTGATGATCCGCCTTGCGTGGAATGTCTTCTTTGAGCGCGTGAAATCGACTTATTCGAGCGCACACGCAAGGCATGCGTGCTATCGAAAGTGCAATAAATCCCCTTTGAAATGTTGATTGCAGCCGAGGCAGACGAGAGCTGGTCAATTTTTGTATTTAGTGAAAGTATGATGTGATAACTGTGCGAAAGCATTTGAGAAGCCGATGGACGACTCTGAGTTACGAGTGTAAGTTGTGTGAAACAAAAATAAAAATTGGAGCGGGTATATTGTTTTGTAATCAAAGTAAATGTAATCAATTTTTTATGACTTTATAATTGGAACAGAAATTTATTTTATGTTAAATTGACTGAATTGAACATTAAAAAACTTTTTAAAAGATATGAGCTGTTTTAAAAAACAAATAAAATAAAAAAAAAATAATTAAGTCTAAATATAATTTTTAAAATCAAAATAAAATCACAATCATATACATATGATAAAATAGAAAATTAATAATATGGAATGTCTAAAGCAAGGTGAATATTTATTTCTGCTATCAACATTATTGATTAGTTTCAGCAATAAGTATATCTCTGTTGGCTCATCACACTATTCCTGCAAGAGTGATGTACAAGTGTACTGACCATGGTTAGTTTGTAATCCTATGTCTAGAACGCAGATTTCGATAAAAATTTTACTTTAAAATCACATATAATCGCTATTTCATACGATCTCATATATTCATCAGAAAATAATAAAATTCATTATCGAAAAATATTTTATTCATGATATTCTTTTACAAAACACAATGATATTTTTATTAAAGAAAATCAACTTGCAATCTAGTGATAAAGAAAGAAGGTATATCTGCAATCACATGTTATTTCGTGTGATTACAGATAATAATAGCCATTTAGTCTGAAGTAAGAATATTGTTTAATTCACTATTATATAATTTTGGTTTCTTAAACAAAATAAAGCTTTGTATTAAAGATAATGTTCGGTTGCAAATTTTTATTGTAGATCGATTCCATGGCGTTTGGAAAGTCCGAATTTACATTCTTTTTAAAATACCCGTACGCCCGCACTTGACTGAGTATGACCCATTTTATATCCCGTCATAGTTTCCAAACTATTTGATGATTAATCTAAGTTTTATGTAGACAAAAATTTGATATTTCCTACAAAAAACGCGTTTTTCGAAATGCTCTTAATAAAAAATTGTTTTCTTTTTTAATAAATTTTTTATAATTCGTATTACTTAATAAGGTCTGTCACATTTTAAAAATATTACAACATTTATTAATTGAAAACTATAATTTAAAATAATGTTTCGATATTTATACTGTATCTTTGTATTACTTAGAATTTAGATATTTCTACAAATTATCAAGACATTTAATTAATTATTTTTTTTTTAATGATAAAAATGTAATAAAAAATTTTTTTGCCTTCTACATTTTTATAATAAACTACTAAATTTATTTGACTATACTTTATTGATTACAGGATGGTAGAATCTGATACTATTTTTAGTGCATCTAGTACCTATTTAACCGATTAGAAATAAGGTTTTTTTTGCTTGACAGTTACTAAAGTAAATATTTCTTGTGTATAATAATATTATATCTTTCGAGTTAAAGGATGGTATTTGTATTTATAACAAAGATATTTGTTCTTATTCTTTTTGTATTGTTTAAATTAGAAATTGTTAATAAAATAAAAAAAAAAATTAACTTTAATCTTATAATATTACATAAAATTTTTTGGGAGAATACTTGTGCTAATGAATTTGCATCGTAGTTTTTATCAAATTCTTAAAAGGAAAAAAATAATATCTATGATTGTACATATAATTGTGAATTGTTATAAAATAGAAGATAAGCCTCTGAGTTTTAATATTGTCACTGTCCTAAAGTTAACAATAAGGCATGAAATTAACAATATAATATAAAGCTGTAGGTCTGCAAGCTAGCCGAAAGCCAAACCGTTGCAACAGATAACTTCAGATAAGAAAAGTGTAACATTAATCAAAGTCTCGAGTTTCTCTTGCTACCCATTTACACACGTTATGTATCTCTACACGTCCATACACTCGCGTACCCGTCGTCGATTTCCGTTGCGAAAGCCACGTCTTTTTCGACTGCAAGCGGCCCACATAAAGCATCCACGCTGCGCAAAGATGGAAAGGGAGAACGGGATCGCTGCGATAAGCGCGCGCAGCGCACACTACAGTGCAGTTTCATAAAAGCGAAAGGTTTCATTATTATGCAGCGCCGAAATGCGCGTGCCAAACGGTTAATGCCATTAGCGAGCTGCTCGCGAGGATCGCGTATAAACACTGAGGAAGCAAGCAAATAACGCTATAGATCGTACAAGGCTGCTTGCTCGATTACTTTCTTTGCGAAGTATAAAACAGGTATCTGATCGAGTGATTCGGATCTATTGTTGTCTATATGTCAGCGAGACACATATTATTTCAACTAAAATCTTAAGTTGAATTAAAACAAAATCTAGTAAAAATAAGTGATATTTAAATTTTTGTTGACCAAAGAGCGATTAGAAACTTAAAATTAACACAACTACATTTTAGTAATAGTTCGTTAAACATCTTTTAATCTTAAAGTAAAAATAAAAATTTTAATGCTAAAATTTCACCTTTATAAAGTAGACTGTAACATAACAATCATCTAAAATTGCTTATTTACGATCGTTGGTAAAACATTTTAATAGTTACGTTATTCTCATTGAAAAAGTGATTGCTTACTACATCTTATTATTACGTATTGTTGTTATTGGTGCTAAAATTCGCACTCGAATCACAGTGTGTTTTTGCCTTTTTATTAGTATTATTTTACGGAATATTTAATTAGTATAAAATTTTGCTCTAATTATTTTTTAAAACTTACTTTTAGTTTGCATGGGTCATAGCTAGAAATTATGGATTGTAAAATATTTTATTTTGTTAAATTCATTTACACAATTTTATAATTTTTTGTATTTTATAATTATTTGTGCTTATTTACGAGTAATTTTATCGCTTTTTGGAATGACAGGAAATTATTAAATGATAGTGTTTATTATCCTTTCATAAAAAGGCAATTTTTGTTGATCTCATCTTCTAGTAAGAATAATAGAAATTATTTTCGTACAATGCAGTCGATGTCTTCTTGTTTCGCAGCAAAAAGCCATTCTTATTCTTTAGCACGAAGTCATTTGAATTTGTTACATTCGGAGTTGTAATTACGCGGCTAATTGTAGAGATCGTAATGTGCATTTTTCCTGGCTTTTATCTTTTCACGCGTAAGAATTCCCACTCGTGCTTCATGCAAATTTTTCGGTTTTTCATTAAAATGCTTTCAACATGCATTTACGCTTTAAAGTATTCAACGTTCTAAAACAATTTCTTGTAGTGTACTAAGAAATATTTAATTTATATGCACCTATAAAATTCATTTACAATTGTGAAAGATTGTTGTAACGTAGAAACTATTGTACTTTTTGGATACCTAAGTAGTTAAAAAAACAAAACAATATAAAAAAAAACTTGCATAATCTGCTATCGTAAACTTGATTAAAATTTATAAGATTCTCACACTTCCTACAATAGTTTTGTTGGCATAATTTTAGACATAGTTAAAATTCAGTTATTTAACATCCTAAATATTTTAACATAGTAAGCACGTATAAATTCTTTCATTTTCATTCTAAATTATTTTATTTTCAAATCGTGGAAATTCAGGTAATCTTTGGAACCTGATGCCTACTTCAATGAGTATTTCTTACAAGAATCTAGAAAAATATCTATAAAAATATTCTCATGATTGGTGGAGTAATTTAACTAATTGTAGTTATAGATTTATGTAAAGTATTATCAAAATTTATGATTTAAAATTAATAATTAAAGTAAATTAACGATTTTGAAAATCATGTTTGGTTATCAAAATCCCAGATATGACACTTTTCACTTTTGTGGACATATTTGAAACAAAGTTACCCAATGAGGTTTTATTGTCGAACTTTTTTTAATAGCACCACGCCGAAAATTTACGTGACCTTTCGCTACCCCCCCCCCCCTCTCAAAAACAAACCAGCTCTTCGGCGCTGCACGAAATTTCATAATCCGGTCCGGTTAATTTCGCCGAGAGCAGCGGTACTACAGTAAAACGACGAGTGGCATTGAACACGCGCTCTTGCACACAACATCGCATAAAACGTGCTTTCTGCCCCCCCCCCTCTCTCTCTCTCTTTCTCTCTCTCTCTGTTGCATTTTGGCGTTTCGCCCCGATTCCTTGTTTATCCGTCGAATGCATAATAAACGCGCACGAACGATATATATATGAATTTGTATCCTGGCGATCGGAGAATTATTGTTGTTATTATTGGCAAAAGCTCTCTTGACTCGAGCTTTATACGCGTTAAACTCATCATGATGATTCGGGATTATGAATTTTGCGTTTACCTTCCACACTTTTTTCTTTTTTTATTCGCATTTACTTTTATATAATATTTTGGCTGCTATTTTGATGCAAAACTTATTATTTTTATATTCGAATTCATATTTTATCAATTAAATTAATTTTTTAATCCGTTTTACAATATCTTAAAGTATTAATAGACTTATACGAGAAACTAAATAAAAGAATGAGAGATTGCAGTGTACTGATGTAAAAATAAAAAGATAAAAACGGTAAAGAAAGGATAGCGATTGTGTGAGAGGAGTGAATGCGGTTTTAAAAATTAAAATTAAATATTTATTAATTCATTAAAAATTTAATTCAAAGATAGATTTTAGCTAGCTCTTGAATGAGCTCTATTTCTTTATTTAATAGCGAGATCCAATCTGTACAATATTTATAGATCTGAGTTTTTTTTAATTTTTCATTGCTAAAATATTCAGAAAGCAATTCAATCTTTTGGAAATACATGCTCTATAGCTGCTTGAAATTTTGTACATTTTTCTACGAAGAACCTAAACTTTTCCAAGGTGTCCTTCTTAATCATTTTTTTCTTTGGTTGCTAGACGTGAGACCTTCTACCTGTGGGAAAGTCAATTTAGCCTAATGGATCTTTACGGAATTGCCTTTTCCTTCCCCCGCTCTCGCTGCATCATTCGCAATTAAAATGCGTCAAAAGGTTCATCTTTTTGCACTCTCGTACTCCTCCTCGGTGAGCAGTTTCTCAAGGCATCGCGATGAGCACACGACTTTTTAGATCGATGTTTTTTTACATCCTCTTTCCTTTCCGCAAGTGAAAGTACGATGCACCATGCACCTTCTTTTAAAATCGTTTGATTATGCAAATTCGGAGTATCCTTTAGTAGTTCCTCCGTGATCGAAGTTATATAAAACGTTTGAGGATTAATCAACGGAAGCCGCTGGGTTCTACTTTTTTCAGCGTTGAAGGCTAAAACGTGAAAAATTGATTCATTGATCCGGTTAAAAGACCGTTTCCCAGATGATTAGGCGGATTAGATTGTTCTACTGTAATGTGACAGTGATTTGGAACGGTAAAGCCTATTGTCAATTTGCGCGCTTTCTTAATAACTTTAATCGTACTTCTGCTAAATTCATTTTTTTATACCGTTTTTTATGAACGGTCAAAAGATTAGAAAATATGTATATTTTTTAGGAAATATATATTATGCCATTATTTTTCTTTTTTGTAAGTTTTTAGATATTATAAAACTGTCGATTTAAGTAAGTTTCGTTATAAATTTGATAATAAGTTTGTTTTTTATATCTTTGTCAAGTTTTTTATTTTAATATTATTTAGGAAATTCACAAAATTCGAAATTAAGAGTCAGAGCACTCACAATTCTTGTCACTTTCTCAAGTTGAAAGTAAATCGACCGACGACTAGCCGGTATTCGATAAAGTGACGCAGTTTCTCGACTACAAATTCTGACTGCCGGTTGCCAGCTTCTTCTATACTTTTTCTATTTCCATTTGACAGTTTCATCTAACTAGACGAAGGCTTATGAATTTTATAGTTTTATAGGTGTATATTATTTCTTTTCTTTATACTTACTGTCAAAGTTATTTTAAAATTGTGAATAGTTAGAAACCCTGATATACTCTTATGCATGTATGCTAGACTAAACTAAAATGTACTGGAAATTACGCATATTAGACCAAGAAAAATTGTTAATATTGTAAGTAAGATGATTCTCGAGATACGTAATAATGTAACAATAAAAATTTTCAAGTATTTTTTCCTTACAACTTATATGACTTAGATCGATGATCTGGATAAGTTTAAAATATTTACGGACTAGTTATGTTTAAAAACAAATTTTTTTTGTTTTTCATTATTAAATATTGAACGTGAAAATTGGCTAAATAATTTATTCAGCTTAAAATAAATTTTCAAGCGAAATTACGAACGTAATATTTCTACTACTATGATGAAAAGATTTAAAATGTTTTAGTTAGTCAGTCATACATATTTTCTTAATTAATTTTATTGGAAAGTACATAAGTCGTTACTGCAATTAACAATTCAATGAAATACCCGCACAATTTTCACTTCCTCTTGTCAAACGCTACTTGGGACAGAGAGCGCGTAATCAAGGTAGTGCAAATAAAATTAATTGAAATTTCGCAAAAGAAAGTGAACTGACGTCAAAGCGCCTCAAAATACCGGTATTGTAGCCTGTCCAGTGCGAGAGATGTATTAAATAGGCGATAGATGTCGTCTGCTTAAGGAAAGAGTTTAGTGAACAATTTAGTAGCTGGAAATTCGTGAATCTCTTTAGAGATTTTAAAATAATAAAAACAAATTGGTAGAATAAAAATATGTTGCTTAATATTTTTGAATAACCTATACTCCACATATTTGATTTAATTCTTAAAAAAAAAGCCAATTTCGATAAAATCCCTAGAATTTCTAAACTGGAAAGATCCATACATGTAGAGTATTCATCGTCCCTCGGTGTACACAAGGAGAGAGAGAGAGATCCCGCTGCGTCAAACGGCTGGTGTACATGCCGCAAGTCATGTAAGTTGCAACGGGACGAATCGTCGCCGGTGATTCGATGCCACGCGCCACGAAGCGAACGTATGAGACCCACATCTCTCGGCCCGCTTCCGAGAGAGGAATTCTCAATTTCACATTTCTTCAAAGCAGAGCAAAAAGCTGCTTGAAAAATGCCTCTTGCTCTCAAGCGCGTCGAGGAGTTTACAGCGTGCGACATGAAGATTTTTAAGATTTTCAAGTGTGATTTTGATTATTAGTTAGCATATTTATATTTTACAGAGGAATAATTAAAATTTGTATCAATCTTTTTATCATCATATATAATTAATCACATTATATGTACTTATATAATTCTAGCAGTTTCTTGCAATTCATCTAATCTAATAATAAGAATAAAGTTTAATAGTAAGGACTTTTTATTTAAGTGTAATTAAGGTTATTTTTAACGTAAATAAAGTTTTCAATATCGGTAAAGCATTCATTCTACAGACTTTAAGTGAAGTGTACAATTAAGTAAAATAACTCCAGCCTTGATCAGGAAAAACTTGTCTTTAAGTCCGGCTTGGAATTTTTTGTTTTTAAGAAAAACTTAAATGTTGTTTTGTAATTTCTTCTCGATTTACTTCGATATAAGTAAAAGCTGTAAGAAAATACATCCGGTAAAAGTTGATTGAAACTGCTGTTAATCTCTTCTGTTCTTCTATCAAAACAATGTTTAAGTTTATTGCTGAAATGACAGAAACTAAGCTTTATTTGTATTTTTTTATTTTTAAGATGTCAATTATAGAACTGTAAAATATTTGAAAGTTTTAGTTTAACTCGATGTAGTAAATAGGTATAAAACCTTTAACCATTAGAGTAGAAGTAAAGTAAGAACATATATAAAGAAAACAAAATAATATTTCAATGTCATCTTTGAAATTGATTCATATCAAAATACTTAAAATACCAAGAAAACTATTAATTCATAACTGTAGGTGGAAAAAATGACAGCTTCGCATAGCACCTACCGTTTATTCGTAACTGATAAAATCTTGTAGCCTAAACACAAACGAAATGACTTTTAAATTCAATTAACTTACTTAATGATTACGTCAATTCGTTGATCATAATCATTAGAGCAGGATTGTGTAAGAAAATATGCTCTGTAAATTTTAAATAATATGAACCTTGGAACTTAAAGAACAGAGGTACGATATTTATTGGAATTTTTTATAAAGATCGATTATAATCAAACTATTTATAATTAAAAAACTTTTTATTAATAATTTTTATAAAAACATTACAAATACACAGCATCGAATTTTACACATGCTAACTTTCTATCAAATTTATTTGCCATCAAAACTTAAAAATGTTGAGCTATGGCTCAGGAGTTTTAAAGTATTTACACGATTTGTATCGCTGGATCACATGTTGCAAGAATGTCGTGATCCAGGAAATGAAAAACATTTTCTAGAATTCTAGCCTGGATGCTCTCTCAAACCGGTTTCACGGGAGTTTTTCATTTAAGTGAGAATCTCAACAAATGTAGTTGTATTGAATTATTAGCGTATTTGTCATGCTATGAACACCTGTTCATGGAAATTTGACGAATTCTAACTTTCTTTTCTTTAAGCAATAAATTTTAAAGGTTTTCTAAAGAGGTTCTTAAATATGTAAAATATAAGATTTGTTTAAGATATTTTATATTTAATGAAAATTTAGATACGTATAATTCAACATGTGATAAAGTTTGATATTAAAATGGAAAATTGAAAGAATTAAATTTTGTAAGTCGACATTAATTTAAAAACGTAAAGCAACATTATGTTGAGAGGCTATTTACATACCTTATAAATGTCAAGTGCCAGTGATAAAGAAAACGTTTTCATATTGACGTCTAATTAATTATTAAACTAAATTTTGGTGTATTTAAACGTAATACGGCGCCATAGTCTGATGCGAACAATATTTTTCACCATCGAAATGAAGCGTATTTTAACGTTGCCCTTTGTTTCTCGTCGACTCAAAAGTTCATTCGAGCCGGAAAATGAATGAAGAATTGACGGCACGTCCGACAGTCATTCGTTGGATTGCTCTCCACTTGTTTTGAGCGCGTTTCCCGTGAAATTTTAGCCTATTGTAAAAAGAGAACGCGCACAAACGTCGACCGTCGGCGGCAAAGCACGCGCATGAAATATTTCTGCGAATTTTTAAACAAATCTGCGCAAAATAAATTTCTGAAACTAGAATCCGGGTAAACTATCAGCTTGCCATAAAGTTACTAAAACTTTCACTGTATACGAGAGATCACGATTTGGTACTTTTTTGATATTTTCTAACATTTTTGTCATAGTCGAATCGCACTGATAAAAAATGTCATACACATGCGTATCCAAGTGTATAGTAAGTGTATAGCATACTTATGAAGGTATATCTGAGTGTGCTAGTATATATACACCTAAAAAAATTATTTTATATTTGTATTAATATAAACGTGACATGTGGCAAAGGTATAACAAATAAAGCATTAACCCTAATAACTTTATAAAATTATTAAAGGTAAGAAAGTATTCAAGGTCTTACGTACCTCACAACAATCTCATTTCTGTCGCCGTTCTATTTTCAATTTATCTCCAGAATTTCTTCTTACCCTCGCTGTGGCCTCCTTACATTGTCACTTGACTTTTCTCTTGACTTCCGTATTCTCGCGTGAGCTCTCCTTCGCTTGGAAATTTGCGCGCTTAGCACTAATGTAGCTTTAAAATATTTGTGCTGCCTTAATATTCGCGAACTCCAGGACACATTTCGCGGCTCGTCTTGAAGTTTCTCACCAGTCAGGCCAGAAACGTTTCACCGGACGCTTTATGCGTCCAAGGACGAAGAAGGTTCCGTGACAGATGCATAAAATTCGTTCTATAGTAAAAGGCGGAACTCTGCACAATTAGCAGAGTACGATAGACTCTGAATCTCTATACCTTTACTTTTAACTTTTATGAAAAATATTAATTTTATATGTTTAACAGTGCGATTAGAAATGGATAAGAATTAGGGTTTATGTAATGCTGAAATATTAAAGATTAAATGTTTCATTGAAACTTTGTTTCCTAAAATTTTTAATTTATTGCTACTATTACAAATGATTTTATTTTAACATTTAAGGGGCGTGACAGTTATATTAAATAACATATACCTGTAATAACACTGACAAGTTTTGTTAAAAAAAGGTGCATAGGTTTTAAAAAATATTAATATTAACTTGTAAAAACTTTTCTATTTACTATACTTTGCAAAAAATATCTGAAAATATGTTTTGTATTTAAAGTGTTTCAAAAAAAGCTTCATTAAATATGCCCTTCAAACCTTTAGTTAGAAGATTCATTATTTTTTAATTTTTACCTTTTTCTAAACTATATTTATCTAAAATCAAAAATATAAACTTGTACACAATTTTTGGCATATTATTATTTTAAAATAACTTAATTGAGCAAAATAAGCTAATAAAAGTGTGAAAGTATACATACATGGTCAATGACACGGTTCAACTTTCAAGGTCATATAACAACCTTGTAGGTACTTTCACAACCATTTTCATTCATTTTTATTTACCTCTGAACAGCTTTAATATTAACAGACTCATTAAAAAGAAATCTTATTACTCGCTGAAGTATAATATTATTAGTTTTGCACATAAAAGTAATTAAAAATAGGAATCTATGTTAAAAACCTTATGTTGTTCTTATTGTATAAGTTCAGGATGTAGTTAGACTGTATTTCGAAAGTGTAGCAGTATTTTTTACTTACCACTCAATAAATCAATATAAATAATTGACAGCAGACCATTAATAAAGTTCAAGTACGGATTTTTATGTTTTAATTTTACAAGTTATTAATTTTTATACAATAAAATCTGTAATATGTTTCTATTTACATTTAGAAATTAATGATATAAATAATATCTGAGAACAATTTTTTTTATAACTTAATACAGCATTCTTTTAATTACATTATAAGCCTTATAATAATAATTCTTTAAAAAAAATTGTATTAAAAATTTATGATTATTTGTCTATTTAAGTCAATTATAAAATTATTGTCCGTCTATTTTAAATCTCGAAGGTAAACTTGAGATCAAGTTAAATTTATATCGGATCTCACGTACTTTCTATAATAACTTCCTTTACCCAAGAAAGAAGTACAATCTCATCACCTCCTGCGCTTATCAGGCACTATCCGTGCCTATAGCAGCCAAGACACGTTTCCTCGATCTTTGCAGCAGATTTTTCCAATAAATCGACGACGTGTCGAAGCAGCTCCGCGGGATTACAGGCTTGCACGCATCGGTTTTTTTGGTGCACTCGAACTGAACGTGCCGGCGTGGGTGCGTGCCCGGCTTAGCCTCGGCAATCAAGCCGATTAGAGCAAACAGAGGCCAAAGCCGATCGATCGACCCGGCGTGTGGGAGCACCTGAGTGTTTATTAGGTGCCGCGAAGGCTAAGGTAACTCTGTATTATCATGTTCGGTACATACTGTATTTATAAGATCGACTCTTCTGTCGACAATAATTATTTTTGATGATAGAACAATGGTCCGTTAGAATAAAATTATTGCGTTATATTGAAAGATCGTTATTTAGATCAATCGACTTAAGCAGCGATCTTTTAATTTATATAGCAATGAATGATAATATTACTAGAAACAATTAGAATATGCTTTTTTAACCCCCAGGCGGGCAAAATGACACCCGTTTATATCGTCTATTAAAAAAATTTTACAGGGTAAAAACAGGGTATCCTATTTATATGGTATATTAATACATTTTAACAGTTACAATATAAGTACTGCTCAGTAATATTTATTGATATTTACATCATTTCTACTTGAACTCATTCATTCGTCAATCCTCATCAACTGACAAAAGCTACGTAATCCCGATTTAACGGCAAGGGAAATCAGTCTAGCATCGTGTACGATTTTCAATCAGCAGCTCGATTTGAAAGTATAGAACTGCAGTCTCTTGCGCTAAATTCATATTACAAAATTATAGTTATTGAGCTCACGAGGTTCATATACAATAATGCTACTAAGTTTGCGTTAGCAATTAAACGTACGAGAGGCTTACTATAGGTATAT
Source organism: Eupelmus azureus (assembly GCA_030522685.1). Lineage (NCBI taxonomy): Eukaryota > Metazoa > Arthropoda > Insecta > Hymenoptera > Eupelmidae > Eupelmus > Eupelmus azureus. Next base: position 399 of record JAPYZA010000686.1, on the reverse strand, counting down.
TCAAATTTCCACGTGAATGAAACATTATTGTAAATAAGGAGTACTAGCTTGAAGTGTTGATGTTTTTCCCACTAATATCTTAATTTTGTATTTCATACAAAACGTTTCTGGTATTAAATAATTTTAATTCATAAAATATACTAGATTCCTTCTTTTTATAATTAACATCTATTAATTATAATATGTAATAAAAAAAAATTTCCAGCTAACCTGGGCGGCTGCTCTGAATCAGTGTCTGTGCTAACTGACGTGCTTTTTATTGTTCTTTTTATTGATATATTATTTGATTAAAAAAAAACGTGTTATGATATACTAATCAAACAAAGGCAGTAGGGGGATGTATGAACCCCAACTGATTTACCCTCAAATATAGCAAGGTAAGGCTTGCTCTGAAATTAG